>JBBPMQ010000078.1:0-60975 GCA_038090375.1 Boletus rubroflammeus
AGGGAGCCTCGTGTTGGTGTGTCGCGTGTACGGCCGCGGTATCAAAAATCAGCCTGTTCATCGACCACCATCGTGCCCTGTTCGACATGCTCCTCTCCCCAGCGTACGTCCCCCCATGCACCTCGCTTGCTCCCCTTTATCTTTCCTCCACAGATCTACCAGCGCGAGTCTCCCCTCTCAGTCCTTCTGGAACAAGTTCAAGAACAAAAAGAGCGACAAGGACAGCGAATATCGCGAGAAGCACTCTCACATGGCGCTCGCCAGACAGCGCCTCCTCACCCTTGCGTACGGCGACATGGAGACCGTCAGAGTCGTCAGTGTCCCTTCCCTTTGCCCAAGCGCTCACTCATCGCTCCCCTCAGCTACCACAAAGCTTTCCTGTGAGGCTCCCATCCCAAATGTCTCGCCCCTCCCTCTGTTGATCCACACTCGTCAGGAACTCGAGGCCGTCGCCAGAGACTGGACAAAGCCTCCCCCAGATGCCATCTTCAGCTTGCGGGTACCTACTGAGTTTGCTTCTCTTCATGCCTCTGTTCGTCCCTCCATATCTCGCTCACTTCCTCCTCGCTGAGATCACATCTAGCGATTGGTGTCCGGACCGTACATTTATGTGCGTTATCTACGATCGTCTTGACGCAATGCCGAACACTCATCCCTCGACCGCGTGGTCCAACACATGCAGTTGACTGGTGAAGATTCATACCAGATTGCCATCATGGGCGTTCAGGGTATCCGCGTAGAGATCGTCAGCGACGCTCCTCCGCCACCCGACGAACCACCGTGCGTCCTCTCCCTTCCTCGCCGTCTTGTCGCTAACGCTTGTGTAGTCCACCCCCGTAAGTATCTCGTCCGACACACACACACCACGTATCGACCTTTTGCTCCTTCAGCCCCCCGCCAGTCATAGAGATGCCTGCCACCTTCAACCTCGAACTTGTCCCAGGACAGCATATCGCGCTTGAAACTACAGTTTCCTCCGCCGATGACGTCGACATGGCGCGTATGGAAGATGGTACCGTCGTCGACGGCATGTTTTGGGGAAAACTCAACATCGTCCACTCCGGCGATACCCACACCGTCGATTTCAACGGCACAAAGATGAAAGACCCTGACATCACCCCAGACTTTCTCTTTGATTCTCGTGTGATGACCAAGCTTACCACTGCTGCCCGCCCAACCTCAGCCAAGTGTCACCTCAATATCCTTGCTCCTGCTCAACAATACTGCGATGTCATCTTGACAGTCAATCCCCTTTGGTCACTCATCTTGACCTGGCCGCCAGCCGAGAACGTAGGAGAACACAAGCACAAATATTTCTTGCGAGTGCATCCCGGCGGTGCGCTTGAGCATTTTGAGAGTGAAATGGTTGTAACGTCCTTGTACTACGAAGCCGTGTAAGTGATTGTCCGAACCATGTCTCCCACTGACACTGACGTCTTTTTTCCCTACTAGACCCGACCCAGCCATGGTTGATCCCAACGAATTTATTGCACCACGGAACGGCTTCGCGATGTCTTTCCGCGACTTCATATCTCACCTTACGAACGTGCTGGACCAGCTCGGAATGTCTTTGCACGCACGAACTAACTTTATCACGTATGCTTTCCCGGTCGTCCCTCCTTCCCGGGTCTCTAACAGACTTGTTTCAGTAACAATCTACATGCATTTTCTGCCCATAAGAACATTGCATATCGCTTCCTCTCCCCCACCAAAATCGCTAACGCCGTCGATATCTCAGTAACTGCCGACCCATGCGTCTTCACCCGACTGTTCCTCATCTTTCGCGGCATATCCGATGATGACCTTGGACTGTTTGCCGGAGCTGGGGAGAAAGAAGCCAACACCATGAACTGGAGAGAGACCGTCGGGTGGTCGGAGGACGCCAAAGACACGACGATATTCCGTGTCTTGGAGACATCAATTTGGGAGATCGCCTAGATGGCGATGGAGCTGCTGGCAGCCTTTCGTCTTTCTTGTTTCTTCATGTTTGGGACGTTGTCTCATCTACATAAATTCTATTTCATCACACGGGTACTGATGGCCACCGATATCTTAGAACACACTCAAGCGTTACCTCTGCTGTCATGTTTTGTTGTCTTGCTATCTTGACCATTAATCCACGATTTCAGGACGTTGCTCTCGAGTCCTGCGCAGCATTGTTTCTCCTAGTCATTCCACTCCGACGAGCTTGTATGGTTTGATCGTTCTTCCTTTTACCTGAGTGTATCGACAGCTATTTCGCTTCACTTCTTGTCCTTATGATTATTGAATGATCCTAGATTCCTGTAGTCAATGCCAGGTTGGTGTTCCGAAGTTTCGTGTACTGCGCTTTTGGACGTCAATAGCATGTTCATTTTCCACGTTGACAATCGAAAGGCGGATGGTTCCGTATATTATCATGACAACATCTAAACATTTTGCCATTGACCAGCTTCCCAAGGGATGATCCAAACTCAACAAGCGTGAAAAAGAGTGATCCTTTGATTCTCGGTTGATGTTTACTGTACTACTACAGTAAATGCGACCAATATGAACATGGGGTAGAGGGTACAACTATACGGATGTGTGTGATATAGATCTACAGCACGCTGACAAATAATGATATGATATCTACATGCCAAACGAGTGGATGGGGGGGAAAAATAATTTAAATCAGCATGACGAGCCGAGTCTATCTACACGATTCACAAAGAGGACGTCTATGAAGTGCAAAGTCCGTCCGCGATGGCCAACGACGCGCGTAATGGCAACCTGACTTGTGGCTGTCCGAGTCGTGTTCGTGGACCGGGAAGAACACGTTCACGGACACCAGGAAAAGATTCGCGCACGACCGTCTCCAGCCTAGGCCAGATGGCGTCCGAGTCTCCGTAGAGATTTACGAGACGCGTGGAATACGCCCGTGAGGCGTAGTAGTAAAGGAGAGGCGAGGTCTGCGCATAGTAGTGTTCGAGACGACGAGCAAACGTTTCCTAGAAAGAAGATGGATGATCAATACCGTCCGTACAGCCAAAAGAAAGAAAAAAATTGTACTGGGTTATCATCTGGTCGCTTCGTCAAGGGCTCGCCTGTCACGTCGTCCAATCCTAGAATTTTGGGAGGATCATAGGACGTGCTGTAAATACGACCCGATGTGAGATGAACCCAGCGATCCGAGATCCATTGAAACAGCAGGTCATCCGAGACGTCGACATTCACGATCAAATTAAGCGGTATGCTGTGTTTCCTACAAATCAAATTAGCGAATGGACATCGCAGCAAATCGTGCGCGGCTCACGCGAGGAAGTCGTCCAACAACCTTCCCTGTCGCTGCGTGCGCGGAAAGCCGTCTAGGATCCAGTTCTATGAACGCACGTGTGAACCATACACGACACAAAGGTGACGAGAAGACACTCACATTCTCCTTGAGGGTATCGAGTTTAGTTGTAATCAGGTCTGGCATCATTTCGTCAGGTAGAAGACCGCCAGCGGCGACGATCCCTTCCGCTTGCCTCCCGATGTCAGTCCTGGACAAGAATGAACCACTCAGTTACACGCGGATTTGCCAAAGAAAATGACCGACCTTGCCGCGATGTGTTGTCGAACCAGATCGCCGGTGGATATCGTCGAAATGTCGAACTTTTTCGAGAGACGCGCGGCGAGGGTGCCCTTGCCAGAACATGGTTTTCCGAACAAGAGCATACGCAGAACAGGCTTGTTCTGGGTCGTGCTGTTTTCGGAAGTGGATATGTTCATGTAGGGCGGTAGCTCTTGCGGCATGTTGTACGGGACGATGCTACGGATGGAACGCGCAGCAAAGCGCAAAGGCAAGGTGGAGAGCGGTGCCATGAATCGAGGCTGAGCGAGATGGGAGAGGGAGAGCATTCGGGGCGGACAGCGGGTACTTGGTGGACGGAGAATGGAAGATGCCGACTGTTATACTACATGCCTTGAGGCGAACAAAAGCGTTACATAGGACTGTGGACCGCGTCGGCGTGTAGCAGCTCGGCCGGATACTAGTGGCCGCTACTTTTAAACAACAAACCGGGCGAAATCACACAGCTTCCATCAAGTAAAATATAGCAGTACAAGGATAGGACAACCAGGTCATACTAGTCTTGACGGTATTCGACAAGAAATGCGAGCGAACCGATGAAAAATACATGTCCAAGACGACCACTCTTAATTACTCCATACTGCTGAACTTCTCTTTGACCGTTTGTCTGGCAGTACAAAAGGATTGCTGAGACTATACCGCCCTCGACGTGGCAAACGCTCCCGCAAGCCGGGGAACGATGACAAAACGACCGCTTCGAGTTTCGGCCAAATCTCGTCAGACGTCTCACCTTGCAGAGTGATGAGACGAGCAGACTTGGGATTCGAGGCATAGTACGAGAGAAGGGGTGATGTAGAGGCATAGAACTGCTGTAAACGGCGTGAAAAGATTTCCTACGTGACATGACGCGTAAGCTTCATGTTCGCATCATGTGTAGCGAGCACCTCACTGGAAGGTCATCTGGCCTTTTCGTGAGAGGCTCCCCAGTTTCGTCGTCAAAGCCATCCACCTTGGGACGGTCGTAGGACATGTTGTACACTCGCCCTGACGGAAGATGCACCCAACGATCGGATATCCGACCAAGAATCACCTCGTCAAGGACGTCAAGGTTCACAACCAACGTCAGAGGTGTATTTTGGCGTCTGTAGAACCGTTCATGGGGGTATACACACGAAAAGAGTCCGTATACATACTCTAAATGGGTATCGAGAAGTTTACCTTGTCCCAGAGTGCGAGGAAAACCATCCAAGATCCAGTGCTGAGGAACGCGTCAATAATCACTGTAATGACAAGCATTCGATTAAACGAACCCTGTCGCGAAGGGCATCAAGTTTGCTGGTGACAACTTTGAGCATGAGGTCGTCAGGGACAAGCCCTCCTTGCGCAACAATATCTCCGGCTTGGCGGCCGACTTGGGTCCTGCTGATAGGTGAGCGGGGCATTGAAAACAACGGAATAGTGGTGTACTAACCCCTCTGCAATGTGTTGGCGCAGGAGGTCACCAGTAGAAATCGTCAAGATGTCATACTTTTTCACGAGTCGTGAGGAAAGTGTGCCCTTGCCAGCGCCAGGTTTCCCAAACATAAGCATATGAAGCATCTTGCCATTGTTACACTCATCTACTCCGGCTCGTAGGCCATGGAAAGAAAAGGGCAACGCCTTGCCTGAAGAGGCAGAGTTGGCCATTGCTCGTGTGCCAGGAACGGGTGAAGCACGGATTGCAGACACAGTAAACTTGGCGAGGGCGGGAGAGGACATGAACGGATGCTCGTGAAGAAGAAAGAGTCCCCAGAGATAGCCCGTTTATATACGATGTTGGAATACACAGTGGTCTGATCGGATTCAGGAACGAAATGAGAATAAGCGGCCGCTAGCCTGGCCAGTGGCTATAGGGCTCTGTGTGACCCTGTCGATGTGGTTGTGGATGAAGAACAGAAGGGTTGCGGTCGTTGCGACCGTCGTCGAACGGGCTGCCAGTGAGAGAGTCGCTGTGAGGACGATATTTGTCACACCTAAACTTCCCCGTCTGGGGAGAATTTGACACATTTATTGATACCGCAACTACGCTGACATCTCGTGAGTATGTTGTGGCCAGAGTCCGTCACTCCGGACGTTTGAATGTGCAACCTCGGCAGACAGATAAAGGGTATGTGGGGTTCGCTGCACGATGTACTAGCACTTCTGATCATGATGACGACAGCGAAACGTCGTGGTTCGCAATAGCGTATTCGAGTTGACAAACACCCGAGACACAATACACGACCGTCGACTAGTCAGACGTCGCCTTTGACGGCCCAAAGAATGAAGCCATTCCACTGGCACGTCACCGAGCCATCAATTGCGTTGCCAAGCTTCGCCCGCGGCGGTTGCTTGCGATCGCAACGAGTTTCACAGGTTCTCGTTTCTGACTCCTCGCCCGGTATACGGACAAACGGACTCCCTCCGCAGCATATATGTATCTTCATCGCCCCACCGCGCTCCATCAGTCCGCAGTTTAATGTTCCTCGGCAGGTGCTACATTTCATGTCAACATCCTAGCAAAGCTTCACTTTTCACCCATTATCACCTCTCGCCGGCGATGCGGACAATGTGCGCTTTGTCATAATTTTTGTGTTCCGTCGTCGTTGCCCTCTGCAGTTCACATGGCGCGCACCCGCTATCGCGGTACGACTGTACAAAGGCGGTCAAATGCACGAGCCCGCTGTGCCAGAAACCCGATCGAAAGCTCGAGAGTGATCGATCATGAAAATTTCTCTAGCATCATTGGCATATTTTACAGCTGCTGTCGTTGCGGGCCAACCCAGCAATTTAACCGTCGACACCCTGCGTGTTTCTCGAGTATCTGTTCCATGCAAAAGGTGACATCGTGGGGTAGCTCCTACGTCGCCGAATGCGAAGCTACGCTCATTAGGGTACGTACATCCACGAGTCGTATCATGCATGCATGCGCAAAGGATTAACCACGTCGTCGCCTTCCTTGTACGTGTCCATCCTACCTCAGTTTCCAGATTTCAAAGTTGACACATTCTTGTCTGCGTAGGAGTGTGTTTTACTTTTCTGCCGTTGCTTTAATTTTGTGACGCGTTTGCTAGAGTTGTCCCCGGAGTAGATCCGACTGGAACCCCTATGGAGTGCCTTGGCGAGCAGACCGGCGATGCGCTGACCTGGGTGGTTAATATCGCTGCTAGCGCGTGCTCCATCGCTATATCGATGTATTTCACTGATCTTCTGGATAGGAACATCCATAGGATTTATCCTTAAAGATACCCTTGGGTATCTTGCACAAACTGTGCCGGTTACAGTCGTGCCGGGAACATGTGAGTCCCCATGCCATTCTATTTGGAAAGGTTGCCCTTGAACCCCACCGGATCCTCTAGCTTACTGCCTGTTTGGCAGCCTGAAGGGCAGGTCTGGTTCCTTTCGAGTGAAATGCGGTGCCGTCGAATTAATGACATGTAATCACCGATATCGTACTTCGATGTCTGATGATTTTTTTTGCACGGTCAAGCGGGATTTTCTCAGGTGTGGGCTTCCCATAATAATTGTTTTCCGGGCATGATCTCCGACGCGCATCGACAGAAAACGTCGATTTCGTAAGTACAAGGCTCTAACCACGGCCACAAGTGACCGCCCAGAAGCAGTGGCTGAGACTACAGGTAACTGCCAGAACTTGATGGCATGGGCGTCGGTCGTCTGCAAGGATGTCCAAAATCGGAACAAGAAAGGATCACATGCGGATCTTGTGACGGACCGCGGTCTTGATTGAACGTAGTCACCAGATTTGAAGCTCCACAAGATCTCAAGTGGCAAGTTCGTCCCGTATTGTCGACACCGAACTCAAAATGACTTACGTGAGCGAGTAAGTTTGGTACAAGACCTCGCACTGGTTCACGAACTGGCAGCTAGTCCATCGATAGGCTCCGCCCCAGACATCTGTGGAGTATCAGATCAATCCCCACGTCGCAGATAGGTAGGTGCCGCCCAGAAAGGGCGTGCCCATCTGAAACTGTCGCATGCCCGAAATAGTCATTATAAACCAAACACGAGTCATATGGCTGGCATCCGGCCTTCCTGCGGGAAAGGCCTGTCACTTTATGGACGTCCAAGGCGCGGCTCCTGACCCTTTTCCGACCAACCAATGAGCTCTATCATTTCTTTCACGCCGACGACACCTCTAACGTCCCTTGTAGGGTCGAGTGCTATGCAAATGGCTTCTGCAACGTGCTCGACATGAATCGGCGGAATTGAGAGTGCGTTTGCGATTGAATGGAGGGGGGAGGAGAGCGGCGAACCATGAGAAGACGGGAAGGCGTGATCTACGGCTCGGAGCAAGGAAGATGGGGTTGGCAGGCCCTTGGGAACGCTTGCATGTATAGAGGCTGACAGGTCGATCAGCGCGGCAAGAGGGGACGTCAGCGGCCTGTGATGCGCGTGGTACACGAGGCCTTGAGGTGAATGTGAGCCGTAAGCACGTTGTCGGCTCCTGTAAGAGGATAGATTGCATAAGGGAGAAGGTGGCTTACTCGGACGAATGAACACACCACGATGATTCGGGTGGTGGCGCAGGAGCTGGTTTATTCTTTGCTCCGCTTCGCGTTTGGTCTCGATATACCTCGCGGGTATCAGGGGTCGACATATATCTTCTGCCGATAAGTAGATGAATGGGCGGACATGCGTGACCTCAGGGTCAGGTTTACTGGATGTGAATGCTTCGCAGACTCGAAGGGCTGAGTTGAGTGAAGCAAATTCATTCATTGGAGCGGCGTCTTGTCAAGGCGGTTTCAGGGAACAACGCACCAGAATCTCGATTTATCACTTCGTAGCTACGCTTTTGTGGTCCTCTGTCAAGTGGGTTGGTATCTCCGCCCGCAATAGCTCCAACAAGGCCAATGAGGTCACCGTTCGCCAACGCGGACTTGTATTTCCCATCCTCGAGGAGGGTTCCGAGCGTGTGGATGACAGCACCAACTTTTGGAAGGATATCCGAGTAAGTTTCGGGAAGGAGAGCATCAGCCTTGCGCCATTCCACCTAGCGAGAGCGACGGGGTCAGGATATGGAATCATTGGATAACGATGCTGACTTTGGCAACCCATGCCGGGGTGTGTCCCTTTGGAGTTTTGTACGGTGTTCCTGAGGAGCTATGTATCGCATTGAACGACGTGGCGTTCAAGTTGCAGGGCAGCGTTGAAGAGCGTACCTGATGCTGGTCACCTGGATGCCCCGTGCTAGGGCGGCCTTGCATACGGCGGAACCTGATGGTGGTGATTCGATGCTAAGGACGGGATGCAAGGATGTACGACGACTTGCCAATGAAGCCGTTCCCACCGACAACGAGGATTTTCCGTGCTAATGGTTCCATCCAAGACACGACGCGTCTTTGGCAAACAATTTTGTACAGCAACGAAATCGTGTATTGGGATACAGTCATATCTAGTACAGCGGATTGCGTGTCATCTAATGAATAACTACAACAGTATTCGATAGCAAGTCATCATGATATCACTATGCCCGATAGCAGAATATAAATAAAAAAAAGAGGTGTCTAACCTTTGTGAAGTAAAATTCCCGTTCCAAATTAGCCAGTGGGGGGGATACAAGTCTAATGGGCTACCGGAGAGATCTATTACCACCGGGGTAGATAGCGCAGTGTTTGGGAAAGCGGACGACCAAGGACAAGCCTTGGCAGGATCTAAAGCCAGTCTATCAGACGTAGGACCAAGTGACTGAGGATAGGATATTAGCAAAAGAAAGCGATGGAGAGGAGTGATGAATGAACAGACTGGGGAATATGCCTTGGCTGAGGGGAGCACCTAGGGCTTGGAATGCACCGAGGGAAAGATCGATTGAATTTTCGTTATTGCAGGTGGGGCAGTCGTCGGCAATCGTGACAGTGATTGTGACACCGGTGTCGTCGTTGGTGATCTGGACTTTTTGACCGCAGAGGGGGGAAGCGGGGCCGGAGGTACCAAAACGTATCTGATCTGTGGGAGAGGATGAGAGAGGGGGAGAGAGAGAGATCGGGAGGACATGCCCATTGCACAGATGAAGGCATAGTCGTTGTTAACCTGACCACACGCGCCGGGGTTTCCATTCTGATAAAAGTAGGTGCCGCTACGGGGAACAATGAGACTAAGAATAGAACAGGAGGGATGGTCTTACTATCCACCGGTGTAGGGACCGCCTGACAAGTTAGAGACGGCTGACAGGACAGCGGGGGTGGAGACGGAGGCTGATGATGTGGTTAGGGTGGATGGTGCTGGGGAGGACGTTGGGGATGACGTGGGTTCGGAGCTGGTGGTGGTGGGGGATGAGGGCGGGGTGGATGGGACGAAAGATGGAGTGAAAGTGGCATTGGCAGTGGGCCAGTCGCACGGCAGGAAACTTGAAGAGACGGGATGTGAAGAGACGGAGAGGGAGAGGGAGAGGATGGCGAAGAGAGCGACGATGAGATAAGAAAACATGGCGACCTGAAAAAAAAAAAAAAAGCACTTACCGAGGGCACTGTTTTTATATCGTTTACAGAGTACTACGGAGGTGCTGCGGGTAGCGGTCCACTTTTTACGAAAAAAAAAAAAAAAGACCTTTGTTGGCATAGTCCAGCGTTGTGGCAGTGAATTTCTATCACCACCGTAACACCGGAAACGTCCGGCTGTTCCCAAACTACAACACCCTCGCCCGCGCAATGTGTACGTCCCTGCTGCAGTTGGCTCCCCTCCCCCCCACTGATCCTTCTCCAGCCGAATACGCTCAAAACCCGTTCGAGTCCGCCCACTCCCTCGACGCGAACCCCTTTGATGACCCCTCAACCAAGCAGAATGCGTATTTGCATGATCTAAACAGACGTGAACGCGACCTCGAACGACGCGAGCAGGAACTCAGTCAACGCACAGAGTACATCAGAAAACACGGCCGCAGCAACTGGCCTCCTTGTCCGTCTCCCCTTCCTCTTCCCTCCCCCGTCCTCATGTCCTCCAGTTTACCCCCTCATCTACCACTCCATTTCCGAAGAGATCCCAGATGCTTCTCGTCCACTCATCACCCGTCTCTATCAGCTATGGCTCGTCCTCCTCGCAACCCTCCTCATCAACATGCTCGCCTGCATCTTCATCCTCGTTACTGGCGCGAGTGACGGAGGAAAAGACCTCGGTGGAAGCATTGGGTGCGCCTTCTTATTTCCGTTCCGATCACTCGCTTAGCCCACGATAGCTACTTGTTCGTAATCGCTCCCCTCTCCTTTTTGCTGTGGTACAGGTGAGCTCATCCCTTCTCACCATCCGTCCTCCCTTACACCGCCCAGACCGATCTACAATGGTTACATGAAGGTGCGCCTTTTCCCCTCTCCCCTTCAAACACGTCTTGACGCCACGCCCTCTCCAGGAACAAGCTTTATATTATTGTCCGTCCCGTTTACATCCCTCCCCCTTCCACGTGTCTCACCACTTGCCAGACTTGTACTTTTTCTTTGGTGGTTTTCACCTGCTATTCAGTGTCTACATGTGAGCCCCTCTTCTCACGCGCCCCCTACTCGCTCAGTCCCCTCGATTCCCAGGATCATCGGCATCCCTAGTACTGGCTCTGCTGGTCTCATACAAACTATCCAAATGTTCTCCAGCCATCACTGGGCAGCGGGCATCCTGGGCGCAATCGCTACCGCTGGCTGGACTCTGCAGGGTCTCGGCAATGCTTTCTACTACCGCAAGGTATGCCGCATCTCCGCAGCCTACCACCAACGACTGAGCACTTGCCAGATTTGGTATCATCATACTGCCGCTGGTCACACCATGGACAAGGCAAGTCATATCTCCAACCAGAAAATTTCGTAGCCCCGCTCACCTCTTGATAGGCAAAGGCGGAATTGGCGAACCACGGCGCCAAGGCATACTTCACTCGGGGCTGACGCTGTTGCACTGACTTGCACTGCATGCATGTACTCGTAGGACTTGTAGACAGCCTGACTTTTTTACGAGACTCGTTCATTTAAATATCATTACACTGACGTCATGAACACGCCCAGACCAGCTCTACCTCCCAAACTATGCAATACATGCCCAGTGTCGACAGCAAGTGTGATCAACATGATACCTACGAAATGCGAACGCATTAACAATCCAGATAGTATACAGACGCGAGGTGTGACAGTGGGTATGATACTTTTTTTTTTTTTTTTTTTTTTTTTTTTGCATGTACAGTGTCCCAAGAAACAAAACAATCAGCGATAAACGTCATGCTTTTTTGATCGCGTGGACGATGTGGAGGCGCGTGGAGGGACGGACGAGAGGATAGTAGAGGTCTTGATGGGCTTCCTCGATCAGTTTCCTCGCTTCCCACTCTCGCATGCCCGTCGACAAGAAGAGCGGCTTGAGCGCCGGAAGCAAAATGTCATAGTTCATCCACGCAAGCTGCCCAATGCTCAGCGCGACAGGGTCTACGTGCAACATGCGGTCTGGTCATCGTCCACGCTGAGGTGGCAAAGTCACTCACCCCTGGGCCAAAATCCGATGGGAATGTTCCCCTCTTGCGAAACGATCTTGTCAAACGCACCTGTCGTGGCGACCAGATTCGCAAGTTCTGGCGGGACATTGTCATCGATGCCCAGGTCTCGGAGAGACTTTCTGTATGCTTCCCACAGTGTGAACCAACCACGCATCCCTGACGGCTGTCCGGAACGGGTCAACTCGGTGGCGTTTTTCCCATCCGCGATGGGTTCGCTGTCGGGCTCAATTAGAATAACAAGTCCGCCCGGCCTAAGCATGCGTGCGATCTCGTGCAGAAAGCGGGTATAATTCTGAATCTAGAAACTCTGTCACGACGAGGGAAAAGACGACCCTGAAAGAAAGAGAGAAAAAAAAAACCAAGAACGCACTCCTGTGTGCATAAACCTCGCGTGGACAACATCGAAATGCTCGCTCGGGTACGGCAAATACCATTGGTCAAGATCGCAAAGTTCGAAACTTTAAACGCAAGTCATTTAAACAGCAAGACTCTGTGTGACATCTTGGGGCGACGCACGTGCAGTTCTCTGGAACGTCGCTGAGAATAGATACGTCAGCTCTGGGAATAGAAGCAAGGGGGTGGAATTTGATACCGAGGTTGTATGGGAGCGAGATCTACACCAATCACCTCTGCCTCAGGGAACTCGTCTGCCAAGTCGATGGCCCTGTGATTTTGGTGTCAAAGAGGGATAAATTTACGGTTTTCTAGAAGACGCACCAAAAGCCACCGCCTGTGCCCAGGTCGAGGATGCGGCAGCGCTCTTGTCCCTCTCTGAGGGTGAGAACCTCTTTCATGGGGCCGACGTAGTGCTTTCCGCCAAAGAGGAACTGGAGCATGCGGTGCTGGAGCTCGGAGCGCTAGGAGGGCGTCAGGAGGGTGTGTGAGGGGGAGGGAGGGAGGAGGGCTCACGCGGATCTCTTCCTCGTCGGCGGGGAGCATGTAGCGCTGGCTGAGGGCATTGAAACGCCGCCCGTGTCTTTCCGTGAAGAACTGGGAGTCGTCGTTGCCGACGTAGGTGATTTGGTTGAGAGGGAATACTACGGGATAGTTGAGTCGCATGAGCAGAGCGGGGGAGGTGACATGGCCGGGAGAGAGGAGTTCCCAAACTTATATTTCCGGTTGGGGGATGACGAGAAGGACATAGTTGACAACCATGTGTGGCCAGTTTGCGGGCATACCGCGGGACCTGAACGAACCCATTTGAAATGAACCGAGTGTAATCTTATGCGTGTCGTAACAAGGTTATACATTCGGCTTGATGTCGTGTACAAACACCGTTCGTGTCGATTCCCCATGCCACCCACGATTGCTGCTAGCACTCACAAGGAATCGTCCCCCCGGATCTACAACTTAGAATAAACCACACCCCGGTCAGTTGACTCGAGCCCAATCCGGTTTGCTCCACATACCCATTTGTGACACATAGCCTCCGTGATGGCCCGGTATGATCTTGAATTGCACCCCTCCCCTGCTTTTCACGGTGCCATCACTTTCCCCAGCCTCTGCCGCATTCCATAACCGGATATTGTCGATGGAAGCGCTACAAAGTTGGTGCGTCATCTTCACATCCCTTCCCGTCACGAGACCACAATCACCCACCACGCGATGTGGCGACCATCAGGAAACGGCACGACACACGACACCACCCCCGAACTCGCGGGATTGCGCAGGCTCTTCAGTAACCGCGGCGTGCAAGACGGGCCGCTCCGTCCTAGCAACCGAACATCCCACACGTCTACCGTCCCATTTCGTCGTCCGACGTAGATCTGTGATCCATCCGTCGACCAGCACGCCTGTGAAAGGGTTCGCAAGTCTGTCCAACGATCGGGCCATCCAACTTCGAACACGTACAGAAACACACCATGGCGGTGTCTTCTCACTTAACCACAGTCTTCCAACCCCCTTCCCTGGGGTATTCACTCGCTTGTCCCAGAGCATAATTTGCCCATCGATAGCAGAGATCATGAGAACGTCCGCAGAAAACGTGGCGCTATTCTCGACGCTGAGTAAGGGTGGCGCATTCTTCGGTGGGGCAACGGAGCTTTGCGATGATCGTGCTGCCTGCTGGACTTGCGATGTAGGATCAGAACCTCCCGCATCGGGAACCGCAAGCCCCACAAAACCACTGGGACCAGCGCTCTCCTTGTGAAAAGTCTTGGCCCGGCCCGCACCACCATCTCCAGCTGAATGGCTATCTCCATCCCCGTCAGGGTCCGGTTCGTCGTCGAAAAGCGGATCGAACGATGTGTCAGATTTAGCATCTGATTCTTGCGTACCCATGTTGGAAATGGCATTTTGACTCGCAAAAGAATTCAAACTTTGTTGTTGATGCCCATGTGCCTTACCTGCGGCACTGGAAAACGTTTCCACGTTCGCACTCGTGGGCACCCCAGTCGACTTCTTATGTGATATAGCCGCAGGTGTGTCAGAATATGTCTCCGATTCTCCGCCTACTTCCGCGGAGGATACTGGGCTGAATCGCTGGGACAAGCCACTCAGTGGTCTTACTGCGACACCAACAAGCTGCGCCCCATGCGCGGTAAATTTTCGGACAGCTTGTCCGGTGTTCAAGTCCCATTGCTATTAAAAGAGCCATAGATGAGCACGGGATAGCGACGCTGCTGAACGTAATCCTCACAATCGCTTCCCCATCCCAGCTTGCGCTGAAGAAACCCTTCTCGTCATGGTCAATCGAAAGCCCAGAAATGGGCCCACGGTGGCCTTGCAGCACATGTGCCAACCGACCAGGATCGTGTCGAACTGTGAATAAATTAATGTGACCGCGCTGCGAACGGCACTGCGTAAACTTTCACTGTGATGGCGAAGTTAGAGTGCACGTACGCTAGTTCCACCGAGTGCCCACAGCGCATCAGATTGCATAGCCAAGCTATAGACCGGCGACACTGTGGTCTCGCTACCTTGGGGATAGCCGTTTTGCAAGTTCACGAGATCAGGATTCTCCCACCAGCACCGTATCTGTCCAGATTTCATGTTCCCCTCAACGACATTGCAGTGATGCCGTTGAGGAGCGGTCAGGGTGACCTTGCCATTGACGGCGGTGAAAATGTCATAATCGCGGATATAGCCATCGTCCGAGCCGGTCAATAGATGTGACATGCAAAACGACGAGGCCAGTGCATGGGTGGGCACCGGGTGAGGAATAGCACATATAGCTTCTACCGTGAAAGATCGGGGTAGCTGCGACCTGTGGGTGAACGGGAAGACCAAGGCACGTTTGCGAACTTCCGCTGGTGAAGGCGACCTCGGTCTCACTTGCGGGATGGCTGATTCGAGGACATTGGTTGAGCTACGTAGCGTCCACAGAGAAAAGTAGTACCTTTGGGTGATTCCGGCGTAGACGATCGTGGTGTCGCTGTGACCACCGGTGCAGGCGGTGAAGACGGCTCCAGACCCGTGTCAATCATCGGTTCTATGGACGGCTCGGACTCTTCCTCGTCGTCTTCCTCGTCCGAGTCCTCCGAACGTGACTCCTTGACGAGGAGCGCGAACATCAGCCCATGCGAATGGAAGAGGGGTGTATAGCACGCACGTCATCCCCTTCCGTCACGTCGTCTACACCAGCCTCGAGCGCACCCAGCAGCGCCTCGTCTATTTCATTGTCGTTGTCCTCGTCGCCCTCTCCGTCGGTCGTGCCATCGAATTCAAGGTCGTCGATGGTTTCACCTTCCGAGTCGCTGTGTGCCATGTCAGAGTTGGTCGGATAGGGTGAGTTCGCACGGTGTCTTGTATACTAGCGGCCTCCACGATGGTCCTCGCAGATTTGGGACGGAAGCTCAATGCCGCCCTTTCATCCCTCGGTAGGGCACCAGTCGTGGATGAGAAGGTATGTCGATCTGAGACACGAATCCTGATGACCGTCTCGTATACGTATACAGGTGTTAGATGCCGCGCTCAAAGAGATCACCGCTGCACTCCTCGAGTCCGATGTCAATGTCAAGCTTGTGGCTACCTTGAGACAGAAGGTCAAGGCAAAAGTCAAGGCTGCATTGGATGGTTCTGACAAGTCCAAAGACCTCAACCGGAAACATCTCATACAAAAGGTGACTTCCTCGGTCAGGTTATCTATGATGGACGCTTATCCGCCGGCCGTCAGGCTGTTTTCGACGAACTTGTTCACCTTGTGGACCCCGGGGTCGAGCCATACAAGCCAAAGAAAGGCCAGTCAAACATCATCATGGCTGTTGGCCTCCAGGTATGTTTCACTCGATCGCTGTCCTCGGGAATGTCCACTTGACCATGTTCTTAGGGCAACGGCAAGACCACGACGTGCACAAAGCTTGCTGTATATTATCAGAAGAGGGGATTCAAGTCGTGTATTGTTTGTGCCGACACCTTCCGTGCTGGAGCCTTCGATCAAACCCGACAGTCGGCGACGAAAGCCAAAGTAGCTTATTTTGGATCGTACACCGAGACTGATCCAGTTGTGATAGCAGCACAAGGTGTTGCTAAATTCAAGAAGGAACGTTTTGAGGTCATCGTCGTCGACACGTCTGGTCGACATAAGCAAGAATCTGAACTCTTCCAGGAAATGGTCCAGATCAGTGAAGCCGTCAAGCCGAGCATGACAGTCCTCGTTCTCGATGCTAGTATAGGTACGTGTCCTCCCTGCATATCTGTTCCACGCTTATGTCTTGCAGGTCAGGCCGCTGAGGCACAGAGTCGCGCATTCAAGGAGAGTGCTGATTTCGGTGCAATTATTGTTACGAAGATGGATGGGCATGCCAAGGGTGGGGGTGCTATCTCCGCGTATGTATACCGGTCTTATTTCCTGCCGAATATTGACACGCAACAATCATGACAAGTGTTGCTGCAACCAAAACACCAATAATCTTTCTTGGTGTGGGAGAGCATTTGTACGACCTGGATCGATTCTCACCGCAGCCATTCGTCTCAAAGCTACTGGGTTTGGGTGATATGCAGGGCCTTATGGAGCATATGCAAGACTTGGCGGCCCAAAATCCAGACAAGCAAAAGGAAATGGCGAAGAAGCTCGAAGAAGGTAAACTCAGCATAAGGGACTGGAGAGAACAAATTCAAAACGTCATGAACATGTCTGTTCCGTTTCATTTTTTTTCACCGATCATCGCTAAGTTCTGCCTTGTTTCTCAGGGGTCCTATTAGCAAGATCGCATCAATGATCCCGGGTCTTCCACAGGAATTACTTGCCGGTTCGGACGAAGAGGGCTCGCTGCGCATGAAACGAATGATTTATATTACAGACAGCATGTCCGCTGCAGAACTCGATTCAGATGGATCCATGTTTATGGAAATGGGCAAAGACGGCAAGCCAGCGGGCTTGACATGGAGGGTGACACGAGTGGCAAAAGGAAGTGGAACGACCGTTCGGGAAGTCGAAGAATTGTTGTGCCAGTATCGGATGATGGCCAATATGGCTAAACAAGCAGGTGGGAAGAACGGATGGTGTGTCATGATACGGTACTCGTGTGGTCATGTTAACCCACCGGTCCCCCCATTTGCAGGCTCCAAGCGATGCAGAAAATGCAAAACGCGGCAGGTGGTCGTGGTCGCGGCGCGAATGGCACGCCGACCCCCGCACAGATACAAGCAATGCAGGTGCGTCGTGTATATCGCTCAAGTTTATCTTATTTAACTCGGACACTCAGCGTGCAATGCCCCCGGGTATGTTGCAACAGATGCAACGGCAACTAAGAAGCGGTGGTGGTATGCAGGAGATGATGAAGACCATGATGCAGGGTCAGGGAGGTGATCAGCTCGACATGGAGGAGATGCAAAGTATTCTATTCTTCTTCCTTTCTTGTCGGTGCCATTCTCACTGCTTTGGACAGGGATGATGAGCCAGATGGGTGGTGGAATGGGTGGGCTTCCGGGAATGGGTGGGGGTCTGCCTAATCTTGGAGACATGTTCAAGATGATGGGTATGGGTAGCAGCGCTGGTCGCTAACCATTTTCACGATCCTGATACTAATCACTGATAGGATCGTTCACATTTCGATCTATGTACACATGACTCATCGCTTGCAGCCTGTTAGAACCCAATTAATGGATACAGTGTGATGGCGCTCAGACAAGGTTAAGTTCAAAGCCAAGAGCAACCCGTGATGCTGAATGCGTTAAGGGATGATCCGAATACCGTAATGAAAGTCTACTTGGCTTGGTCCCTTTTCCACAGCCTCTTTTTGACTGAGGCGGCGCTTTTGTTACCAAATATAAAAGAAGAAGTGTGTTTGTCTGCGCCAGTCTTACGAGAGATTGCCGATGAGCCCGAAAAGATAAGCTTCGGGGTGAGGCTTAATCATCTCATTGAACTCTGTAGAGCAAGATTCGAGAACACACCATCCACAATCCGAACAATCCCACGGTACCAGAACCCAAGAGCACAGTTGTCGTGAGCGCTCCGAGGGAGGGATTATCATAGGAAAGTAATGCCATTACAAGGGACGCGGCTGTGACCGGTCTCAGAAGTGGGTGGCGGTCAGGATCGGTCCTGCGCTGAAGACCAGTGGGCCATTCATTTGGCAGCTTCAGGGAAGGTACTGCGTAAGTTGTGCCAGTCATGGTCCGATGGAACGCACCACTGCAATGATGGTGACGGCCAGTGTGCCTAGGATGATGCCTAGGTGAAGTGCCAGGTATTTCTCAAGTGACGTTAGGGTTCCTCGCCCCCCTGAAGGTTCTGTTAAGAAAAGCAAGAAACGAGGGGATGCTAGTAGACATGTGGAGAATAGCGCAAGGCTGCGGTGTTGAACGCAAAGGGCGGGTCAGCAGGAAACCCAAGTATGAGAGAAACGAGTCACTGTTACGAACACGCCGGCTGTGGTCCACGCCCAAACTGATATTGATGATCCATCGTCGGCACTTGCACGTTGGCCTGTCCCTGGGTCATCATCCTGTTCGTGTTCGGTCTTTCTGGCAAGCAACTCGATGCTGTTCGACATGATACGTTTAGAGAGGGCGCAGCCACGCAACAGCGGCGCGGAGCAAACGCGTCTTGGTGACTGAATTAGTAGAGATCTGTTTTGAGCGAGTTCTCCGTGGCGAGGTCTGATGAACCAGCTCGAATGTGCCCTGGTGGCGGTTTGAGTCGGTTCGCATTCAGATTGATTAACGCGTGGGTCTCCGTGTGTTATCGCCGTATGTGAGAGACTGAGTGATTTTCGCCAGCAGTTCCCATCGCCTGCTCGCTCAGTTCCCCTGTCGAAATGTATCTCCCACTGAGCTCGACATTTCTGCACTTGCTCCAATTTCATTTATCACCCTCCAATGTCCCGCCAAATCGTCAGTCCCAACCGCATCACAAAGATTATAACAACTTGGCAACGCTTTCTCCCTATCACGACGCTCCCAACGTTCCTGGGGTGTCTGTCAACCTACCTGATGACTGCACCGTGGACCAAGTCATTCTGGTGAGTTCTCTCAGCCAATGCTCCGGATGACGTCAGTGCTAATTGCTCAAGTTACACCGACACGGATCCCGCGGTCCCGTAGTTGAGCAACAGTTTGTTCTCGGGCTCGTTGAAACACTCGGTCGTGCGCGGGATATAATTCAAGCCACTCCTCTTCCGCCGAACCTGCAGTTCCTCAAGGAAGGATACGAGTACCAACTAATCCCTCAGGAACTAACCATCGTTGGCCGTCGAGAACTTTTCGACCATGGGGTGGAGTATGCCTGTCTCTCTGTCGAAGTTGAGATTGCATGTATGATACCCAATCTTCCAGATTGGCCCTTCGTTACCCCACTCTCTCGACGGATCTTGTGGTATCTAGCCCAGTCCAAAGAGTCATGGACTCTTCGTACTTCTTTGCACATGGATTCTTTGGTCTCAAGGCAGAAAATGTTACCTTCCGTACCATCACAGACCTTGGCGATCCTGTTTCGTGGATATCTCCTTGGAAGTCCTGTCCCAAGTTTTCCCCCCGTCCATCCCAACAGGTGAATTTAGCTGCCTGTGTCGAGTTACATCATTCACACTGCCATATATATGCAGACGGCTTCGCAATGGGTGGCTAAATACGTGCTGCCCATAGCACACAGACTTCACAAGCTTGTTCCTGGAATTAATATCTCTGTGGACGATACTCGAGGTGCCTTATATGCATGCCCATTCGATCTTGCAGCTCGTAACCAGTCCCCGTGGTGCAGCGTTTTCTCCACACGCGAATTACAGAACTTGGAGTAAGTCTAACCTGTTGCCGTCAACAGATGTGACGTCGACGTGAATGTCCTAGATACGAGCTCGATTTACTTATGGACGGCATCAGTGGCCATGCATCCAGAGGAGATCCCGGTCCTCTCCTTGGTGCTTTTTACGTCAAAAAACTTATCGAGCGGTGAGTCTAGGCTATATACACATTGGTCAAAATCTGTGAAACACACCACTTGCGACAGTCTTACAAATGCAACTGGTGACGCTGAGCCCCTCTATCTGGAATTCGGCCACGATACCAGTATACTTTTGCCACTGTCAACAATGGGCTTGAACAAGTCAGTAGCTACTCGCACGGAATGCAATCACTGACAATCCATCGCCGCAGAGATATTCTGCCTCTGAACCCACGGCATGTGCTTGTACATCGCAGGTTCAGGACTTCACAACAAACACCTTTCGCTGCAAGTATGGTATGGGAGAAATTTACCTGCAAAAACACGTTCGTAAATTCTTCTTGGAGCGTAGTTGTTTTCCCTCACGACGAGTAGCTTCAAAGGTCCCCAAGTTCGCCTCGTGTTGAATGGAGCAACGTTTCCTTTGTCTATTTGCGGGAAATCTACAAAGGACAAAAGATACGGAACATGTTCGCTGGATGAATTTGCGAGAGCAAATGAATATAGCACGAGCGTCCAGTACAAGAGCGAAAGCTGGAACATCACTTGCGAGATGGATGGGTAACGTTACATTTTACCTACCCGGCGGGAACATGACCTGCTTTTCAAGTCCGACTAATCGAGGTTGCGGATCTGCATGCGTACTAGCGAGAAGGACCTTGTCGTTTTCAAACCTCACAGATGGAGGTGCATTTTTGTTGCATATGGGCGTTGTACCAACATTTAGACTGGCTATCTTTGATCGCCATAATTTGTCTGTTGCACCATTCTAAGATAATGCAAAATATTTTACATCAGCAGTAATGTACCACAACAAAGAACAAGAGAAGTGAATATAAATTGCAACCAAGGCTACCAGCCGCCTGGTCCCCAACTGTTAGAGTTTTGAATCATAGCAGCGCGCTGTGGATTCATTCCGGGAGGAACATGGGGAGGGGGTTGAACTATTGGAGGTCGTGAAAACGCAGAGGGTGTCTGATAACCAAGGGGTTGGGAGGGTGGCATGGCATAACTGGATGTTGGTACATTTCCACCAAATCCAATTGCAGGGGTCTGGCCACCATAAGGATTTGGTGTACGGTTAGGAACCTGACGAACGGATAGATGGCCAGGTGTCGTATGGCCTGGTGTGCGACCTGGTGTGCGAGCACCCGCACCGTATGGCGTCTTCCCTCCTGCGCCTGTAGCACCCAAGTTTTGTGACTGGTGCAGATGTCTAAACATTGTGTGAGGCAAAAATCACCATGTTATGTCACTAATCCTTACCTAACTTTGAATGCGTCGCACAGTTCTGGTACCCCTGCGACAGCTGCTTCAAAGAGACAATACGATTCTGGTGTCACGCGAACGGGCTACCAAACGATGAGTTTGAGGTTGTTACGAAGTCGAAGAATATTACCCAAGTTTGGACGGTAGAGTTCTTGTTCGCCAAAAAGCAAAGATTGAAATGACCGGGTTTTTTGCGGTTCAACGTAAACCCATAGATACTTTTGGCGGGGTTCGCTGCGACAAAATTCTTCAAAGACAGATCTACGGAGTAGCGTAAACCCCAGTGAAGCGTGGAAGACTAGGCAGAGTTACTCACGAAGCTCATCTTCAGATCCTTGCTTGAATTTTTCATGCGCCATCAGTTCCTCGACCTTCCGAGCGGTGGCTTGGACATGGTTAACGATCAACTCATCGAGATCGGCAAACTGATGTTTATCGTCGACAAATAATACTGTGCCCTGACCTGTATTGATCTCGGTAACGTCTATGGTGGATTAGCACTTCCATGGAAATTTGTAGTGGTAACACTGCGTACCGATGTGCTGATACAGCTTGTCGTCGACTTTCCACGTCACAGCAAGGTGATCAACACCCTTCGAAGATGGTCTGATCACTACATCTCCACGTTGCTGCTTATCCAGATAGTTCTCTGCATGCATCGCGTTCAAGTTATGGAAATTGGGATGCTTGATGACACGTCTTGTCCGATCAGTCTCGGCTCGCTTTTTCCTGGCCTGCATCTCCAAATCACGTTCGCACTGTTGAGTGTTCCAACATTCATCACGTTTAACGCGACGGAAAAGGCCATCTCCTTGATTCAGATCCGAAGGACGAATTGACAACTCCACATAGAATTGATCGGCGGGAAGATCAAGTTTAACGTCCACAATGACGCCTTGTAGTGCCTGAGCTTTCTTGACAATGTTTTGAGGGTTCACATTGCCCGCATCCGACACGTAGTCCATGTTTATGATGCCTTCGATGCCGGAATCAAGGCGCACCGTTACCGAATTCGAAATTTTGTCGATGCGTAAGATGAGAACGGAGATAATGAGTCCCATGCGAAGAGTTCGAGGTGTTTCGCCGCTGAGCATGGTCAACACATCCCACGGTTGCATGGGAGGGAACGGCGCGCGCTGCTCTGCGAACGGCTTGAGCAATTCTTCGCGAATGACATTGAGGGTATGTCGCTTTCGGTCTTCGTTGGCCTCGTACATGCTGACGGCGAACTCATCGAGATTAAGTTCGTTCAGCTTTCTCTCGTTGTCATTATCCTGCATGATGAGGGATACAACATGTGATGGGTGTTCGTCATGAACATCTTCCTCGTCGAGCTCAAGGGCATCAGTTGCCATCTTTCGTGCGAGCTCGTAGTCCTCAGGATGGATGCGAGTGTCATCTAATGGATCTTGGATGTCATCATCTGCATGTCGGTTTTTTGTGGGTTTTAGCTCCGCGTCATGAGATATCCGCAGGAAGCCGGCTGCATTGAGGAAAATTTTCGTAGTCAGTAGACCTGACTTGATAAACTGGTCGCGATTAACGAGATTGCCTCCCTAAACAGAGCAGTAAGTTAACGGCAATAATGAAACAACTACAAAAACGTACGATCGACGCGATTTTTCTGGCCAAAACTTGGGCTTTACGTGGACCAAGGCCACATACAAAGGGTAGAAGATGTTGGTAATAGGAATCTGTTACCGCACGGTTGATGTCAACCCCGATCTTATTGGTCACGTCAACCAAAGCCCTTTCGAGTGCGGACAACAGCTTCTCCCTCGGAATCTGAACCAGGATCAGCCAGTGACTGGATTCTGAAAAGTCAGGAAACTAACAAGATGCTGGTCCTCGTCTTCAAGCGAGATTGCAACGATATCAACACCTAGCGCTGCATACTCGTTCAGGGGGTTTTGAGCGTAACGAGCCAAACCGACGCAATACTTCGCGATGTGTGAAAGCGTGCTGAATTCCTCAGTAGCTCGTTTACTATGCTGATAAATTCGCGCGACCTCATCGTTGAGATAAATTACGGGGATATTGAAGATTTGTTCGTTGATTGGCTCCGTTCCCCACCCTAGAGTATTGCCTTCAGCATCCACGCTCGGGGTCTTGCCATTGACAATTTCCTTGATCCGAGAGGACAACTTGGTTGTTGCCATGGTAAAGCCTCCTACCACTATAGCGTCGGGTCGTCGTCTCTTGAGTAAGTCGGTGAATTCGTCATGATAGTCGCGATCGACCAAGTTATCAAGTTTGACATGTTCACGGAGTCGACCCATTTCATCCAAAATAACAAGGGTGATGGCGTCCTTTTGAGGATCTCCCTTTCCCCAAGAGACAGAGAGGACAGAGGGAGTGTATCCAGGTTGTGCGTCTCCAGTGACAAAGGGGGCGACATCAATGCGCTGAAACTGTGTCAGCTAAAAAAAGAACAGTAAGGACTGATGTCCTACGTCTTTGAGTTTGTTACCGCAATGGATGGCCAAAGCATCCTCAACCTCTTCCCGCAACCACTCTCTTGCCCATTTGGTACCAATTGGAATAAGGTGGTATTCTAGTGCCTCTTGGACGACCCGAGATCGCTCTTCGTTCCATGACCTAGCAATGTCGCTGTAACTGTCCGAAGCAAACGCGTCGTTGAGCTGGCGCTCGAACTTGGCCTTGGCTTCGTTGGTTAGGTAAATCGAAACAGTCACCAACAACTCGGCCTCGGCAGCCAGGATGTGCAGAAACTGTGCACTGTCCAACATCTGAGTTATAGGTTTGTGGTGAAGGTATTTGAAGTTCTGGAAATAAAATTGGTTAGTAGGATATCAGAAAAGCAACTCAATTGTAACGAACAAAGTATGGATGATGTTCGTCAATTTTGTTGACGCCCCGATCCGTAGGCTGAACCGATAATTGCGCCTCAGTTCTGAACAGGTCTCGCATAAATTGGCGGAGTAACGGATCTTTGCCTAGCTCAGTGGCGAGAATCATCCTGGCGCGTCGCAGCACCTCTTCAGATCTTTGTAACGCAACCGAGTCGGAGGACGTGAACTGCTCTGCAAAAGCAGTCGGATTCAGTTCTTGGTCCTCGACAAAATTGGGGCGATCATTGGCTACGAAATTCTGCACCACCTCATGGGGACAGATGCCAAAACCCTGACGTCAAGGGTTCAGTACAAGGGGAAAACCAACAGTCGAGAGAATGACCTACATCAGCCAGTTTTGTGACGATACTCCTCTTCGCGACCTCGTATGCAGAGATCCGGCTGGGAGTTTTACGTTTGCGGTCGAGTTCTTCATCGTCGTGGAAGTGGAGGTCGAACGAGTCTTGTTTGTTCACCTTGTATTTCATGGACAACCATTCGGTCGCGTCCGCAACCATCTCGACGCAGTCAATCCTAGGCCGGATAGACTGCACGAAGTACTCGTCTTCTACATTAAGCCGAGTATAGGAAATAATGAGGGCGTTCCGTCGATCAAGGAGAGAACGATATTTCTGGCCTAGAGCATATATCCTCCACAGCTCAGACAAGCTAATAAGCTCAATTCTGGCGCGCATCTCCTGAGGGTTGAAATACGAGATGTAATCCCGTTTGTGTGTCCAAATATACGGGACTTCGAACTCGTGGATGAAGAGAAAGCGCAAAGCATACGAGACCGCCAGGACCAGGGCTTGGGAATACGTAGTATAGGGCCCATCGGGAGAGAAGAAGTCCCTGGTTTTACGACTGGACAAACGCGAAGTTACCCAGGTGGCAGCATCGTCAATGTCTGCTTCTGTAAGGTTTCGATGGAGAGATAGAGTTGCATTAGGTGAAAGAGAAGACGTGGCGAGTTGCATGCGTTCCGGTATGTCTTGTGCCCGAATCAGGTCGTCGTCTTCTGTAAGCATCCGAGCACGTATTTCTGAAGGTTCGAAGACCTGAAAAATCACGAGTGTCAACTCTAGTCCAAGCGGGATAAACGATAAAACATACATCTTGGTATTTCATTTCAGGTTTGAGTCGGTCCTCGTATTCTGCTTCGTCGTCGCCTTCTAACGCCCAATCATACTCATGACCATCACCGAACACATCGTGAATTTCATCCCAAGCGCTAAGACAGGTTATTAGAGGACGGGGTACAAAATGTGGATTCTGGACTTACTTGGCGTCAATACCAGCAAGCTCCGGTCGAGAGCCCATAGCTCTCCTCCGTTGGCGCTCCAACCTTTTTCTCTCCTTGCGCCTCTCCTCACGTTCTTGCTCGTCCATAGCACCAGCCCCTTCTTCTTCGTCCTCATAGTCGATGAAGTCATCCATATCTTCTTCATCTTCTCTACCACCCCCTGCCCGCTCGTCATCCCAGATGCGTTGGATATCCTGGACTTGCGGAAGATCGTCGTCATTTTCAAGATCATCCTCGGAGGACTCGACTACTTGCTTCCGTCTTGAGGTGGATGCGACTGGCGGAGAGCCATCTTCACGGCCACGGCGAAGACGTGTCAAACGGTTTCTGAACGAGGTACCTGTATTTTCCTCAAGAAGCTCCAGGTCATCTTCCTCCAATGCTTCCTCCTCCTCCTCTTCTACCCGAGAATAAGTATCACTGAGACATAACATTGAGGACGGGAACTTACCGTGTCTCTGATGGCGCCTTTTCCGTCGTTTCCTTCTTCTCCGTCGTTCCTCATCGTCCTCCTCTTCTTCCTCATCCTCGTCGACAATGAAACCCTCTCTTATTCGCTTTTCCTCCTCTTCGTCGTCCTCGGCTTCCTCTGAGCTATCGTCCGACATACCGTTACCGTCATCTGCCATTGTCGCGTCTGCATCACCTCCCTCGGGTTGTGGATTCTTCATAATCTCGTCGTCGTCAATGAGTATATCAGAAGGGGCCACAGGTGGGGACGACATGATGGTCAATGAACCAGCTCGTCGACGCTGTGCAGTTCCAAGACTCAACGTCAAGTGGCCCGGCAGTTGCCGACGGAGCCACAAATTCTTCGGCACTTAGGTTACTTACTGAGTACATATTCTACAGGGATCATTGCTACAGATAGGCTAAATAATATTAATAATATTGGATCATACCCCTATGGAACTTTTCGGCTCGCCACCTAATCTTCCGGAACCTCAGGGTAGTACCATGATCGACACCCGACGGACCGCTGAGGAAGAACACATAATTCACATGCAGCAAGCATTGAACGAAGCGCTGTCAGATGATTGCGTGCCCGTGCAAACTGCGTTTTGTGTCGGATGTGTTCTGGTCGCGCGCGTGCCAGACATGGAACCAGTCACTTTGGCCATGGGGTACTCGAGAGAGCTCCCTGGAAACACACATGCGGAAGCGAATGCCTTGACAAAGGCACTCAGTCTCTCAAAGTCACACCTGGCAGCTCTCTTTCTGTCGGCGTCTCCGACCCCATCCATTGAGGACCTTCTGCGGTACACAGACGCCTATACTACACTCGAGCCTTGCTCCGTCAGAACGTCAGGCCTCCCGGCGTGTGCAGATGCACTTATCAAAGCAGGGATCAAACGATGCATTATTGGAGCAGGCGAGCCAGATGACTTTGTCAAGTGCGAGGGAGCACGAAAGCTGAGGGACGCTGGCATCGACGTTGTTTGGTTGAGCGGCCTGGAGAAACAGTGTCTCGATGCGGCTCGGAGAGCACACCACACAAAAGCGTAACAACCAAGATCCACCTATACAGCTTAGAGAAGTGCGCTCCAATTACTCTTCTTTTGTCCATGCCTTCTCAAACCAAGTACGACAGACAACGCTTTACCCCCGTCACCCAAACATCGATAATTTCCTTCGCACGGACGGCATCCATGACCGTCCGTACGCTCTCGATGGACATCGTGATAGCATCCAACTTTTCGTTGATTACAATGTCAACCATGACATCGTCCTAGATATTCATATTGCCACTTAGTTATCCCATCTAAGTTTGCGGACACAGACCTGAAGTAGCTTGGTGATAGGAAGTGCGTCGATTACTTCGGATTCCTCAAATACAAGTGGTTCCGCCGAAATGGTGTGGTCAATCTGGTAGAGAATGAATAAAGTTTGATATCCAAACAAGAGACAAGCAGTTACCTCGACAAAGGTGAAGAGCTCGTTTTCCGGTCTATCTTCTCCCGCGATCTCGAACACATTAACGAACACATTAGTAAGAGGTAAACCTTTGCCTCCTGTGACCCATTCATCGATATTCCGCAGACTGCTCTGTTGGATAACTGGTGTACGTTTGTACAGATCTTGTTGCACCTTACGGGCGACCTCAAGGAGGTTGTCCGACACGGGGATGTGTACTGGCAAGACATTCATGCATGGAACGGCCAGATTCAAGACGTTTGGAACCGATCCTGTCCGCCCCGCATGCCAGAGCCCGAACGTGGCGTGATCAGAAGAAGAATGAGATGCCTGTACCGATGCCCAAGATGCCAGAAGGATGCAATATAAAGGTAAATTAATCGCTTGAGCTTGTTTCTTGAGTTCAGTAGCCCCGGGAATAGCCGATGGTATCGTCACAATGATCCTCTCCAGGGAAGGTGGTCGATTTTCTTCAGGTATTAGTGGTGGAAGATATATTGGGAGAAATGGAATAGACATAACCGACTTCCAGTACAGTCTTTGCTCTGAGAGATTTGCCAACGAGGGAGCAAACGCGGCCAAAAATGCGCTTGTATCTGCAGTATTCTGTGGCGATGAACCAAGATAAATAGAGGAGAGATCTTCGAGCAAAAGCTGGAGGCTGTGGGCGTCGTATTGGAAGTGATGCATCCGAATCAGTAGATACCGACTGTTCGTCGATGTCGACGTTAAGATGAAACCCTTCGTTTGTGCGGCACTGATAGGCAAGGGTGACATGACGAGAGTCTCCATCTTCTCAGCGAGCGCAAGTAAATCTTGACTATGCTCAGCGCATGCCTCAGTTAAATCTGCTTCGCTCGAGTCTAATGCAAACGTGACCACTCGGGGGTCAATGTATCCTGGTGCTGAGGCGAATGTCGACCGCAAGATTGGATGATACGCCATAAGAGCCTTCCATGCCTCTCGAAGCTGTTGAATGTTGACATCGGGGCTAAGCTTGTACGCGAAAACATGATGAAAACGCTGGTGGAAGCTACGTTGCCAAGCTGCGATTAAAAATTTCATCCCCTCTGTAGCGGCCGAGATCGAGAAAATTTGATAGCGGCGTCTTTCTGGGAATCGTTCAATGATTGCCTGGTGCTCTTCGGTCGTTATCTCTAGCAAGGGTGAGTTGAACTGCAGTGGCACAGTGTCAAGATCGTTCCTAGTGGTCTTGTTGGCCAGATCCCCAATCGTGGAGCTGGAAATGATGTCCCCAACACTGATCGCGAGGCCGAGTTTCTTGCACTTGGCGCTCAAACTGATGGCAGTGATGGAGTCCACACCAATGGCCACAAGCGACTGCGAAACGGAGAGTTTATCCACAGGACAGTGGGCCACTGATACAAGGGAAGCCAACAGTTCTGGGGGGATACCCGTAGCGTCGGCCGGCTGAGAAACCGGTTTTGTGACATCAGCCAGCTGGGTGCTCGGATCGGTGACTGTGGGGACGGTGACTGGACTGTCGAGATGGTACACCATCTCGTTCATCAGTACGTCAATGTCAGCCAATATGCCACTGAGTGTTTCGGCATCCATAACGTCGGACCGGCAAGCCATCTTGATCAAGAATCCAGTCTCCATTTCGTGGAATTCAATGTTGAGGGGATACTAGATAGCTTTAGGTCGCCAATTCAGGTAGTGAGTGAACAGTAGTACTTACCTGAATCTGGGTATCGAGCTCCTCCGGTTCGCGTAGTGTCCATAGGTGGCTATGGACACGGGGACGCCAAGGTTGAAAGAGGAATAAACTACTCAATAAGCTATGCAGCTGCAATTCACTTTGCACGACTCGGAGCGAAACGTGATGCCAAGGCAATGCACTAACATTGGCGCGATGAATGGACTGAAGTAGTTCTCGATTTCTCATATTCGGAGAGAGCTGGACGCGACAAGGGATTGTATTCTGAATTTGAGGCCAAATTGAGTACCTTCACTAATTATATTAGTTTTGACTCACAAGCATCGGTCCAACTACATTTTCGGAATCGTCAAACGATCGACCTGAGACAACATGCCCGAAGACAACATCATTCGATGAAGCCAATGAAGCCATGTATTTCGCCCATACGGCTTGCGCAAGACACTGTAGGGTGACGGCGTTATCTTGAACTAATCGTACTAATAACTTCTGCTGGATAGAGACCAGCCTCGAAGCAACAATTCCTTTTGACGGGAGGGATGTGTTGCGCAGTAGGGTAACCGGGTGATAGTTTTGGAGTCTCTCGGTCCAGTATGTGGTTGCGTGATCCTGCTGGGATAACATGCGTGGAATAAAGTCGAAGAACTGGGCCGGGCGGGCAACCTTTTGATTTTGATATATATGCTCGACATGTGATAGCAGACTGGGGATGGAGAGACCGTCGTACAATGCATGATGCATGAAGAGCAAAAGATGAAGACCGTCAGGGTCAGAACGCAAAATCCGCAAATGCATCGGTGGTCTGTGCAACGCAGACTCATCGGTTGGCTTGAGGTGTGAGAAGAGTTCATCGACGGTATGCTGAAAGATCGCTGATGGAGTCGGTTTACATTCCTGCCAATCGGGTTTTACGATGGAATGCCGAGCTTGGACCCAGGATGCAAGCTCTTCCACGTAATGGAACGTAGTCCGAAGAATATCGAGATCGTGGACCGCGTGATTCCATGCGTTTTGGAGGAGTGCTAGGTTGGTATCTGAGTCGAGGTCAAGGACGAATGAGTGGAAATACAGGTTTCCAGCAGAGGCGACTGTCTTTCAAGTGGTTTTGTGAGTGTGGCGCAACCGGCAGAAAACAGATAAGGAAAATAGGTACCTGAGATAGCATACCAGTCTGGAGTGCAGTCATGGGGAATATCTCAACTTCATCATCGCTGGATAATTTACATGTTGACGGGTTGAGACTGGCCTTGATTCTCTCGCACTGCTTCTGTAAAGAAAGAACACCCTGGTCGATCTCCGCTTGCACAGAGTGGCTGCGTGATCGTGCACGTGAAACACCGAGTTTCCACAGGATTGGGTTTCCCATGATATCCGCTGCACTAGCTGAATAGCCATGTTGACGGAGAATTTTAGACAAGCCGACGGATCGGATGGAGTCCAGTCCCAAAGAAATGAGTGATGTGGTCGGATCTAATCGTTCCGATGGAACCCCAAAAAATTTCGAGACAATTTCGCTCAATGGTATGAGGTCTTCCGAGAACATGCCTACGCCAAGGTCCTCTTCCACGTTGTCATGGGCCTGCATCATTGACGGAACCGAGTTCATGTATCGAACAACTTGGGCAGGTGGTGGCACGTAACAGTTTTCTCTGTTGAGGATATCAAGGAGGATAGCCTCAAACTGATGAAAAATGTTATCAATGCCTATGGCTAGAGATTTACAGTCATAATAAGCAGCCCGGATGATAAGGGCATCATTCCTCTTGTCAAGTACGATCTCGATTGAAAGCGGGAACTACTGAAGCCGTCAACAGTCGTCCGAAGTTACCGAGAAGTGGTTACTTACATCAGGCTCAGGCAGTTCGCTCCACAGGATGTCCCATACTTCGTACTGAGCATCATCCTTGACAGTAACCGCGAATAGAGTGTCGAATGGGGCGATCCCTGGCGGAAGCCACTGTTGGACGTGTGATAGAGGGAAGTGTTCGAATGCAACCGCGGCCGAGATATCCGCCTGAACGCGTTGCAGATAACCCTCCGTGTCGAAACGAACTCTGGTTGGGAGCACATTTATGGTGGGGGATGTTGCGTGTCCGACATTCTCGACAGGAAGTAGCCGTCCTCCACGAATGACCTGTCGTTTCTGCGTCAAAAAGCGGTGGTAGCCACAATGCAGAAACAAACCACAAAGGCAACGTCATCGGTGTGATGGATATGCCTGGCCAGAGATAGCGCAAACGCGCATGTCAGCACAGAGTGCATGGTCACTTGATGAGGAGCCAGAAGTTTCCCCAAAGCGGTCAAGGATGTGGTGAGAGACACGGCCTTCCGTCGAATCTGACTTGATGACCCTAAGTGTGACAAGCGATGTCCGGACCAAACGAAATTGGAAAACTTTGCGGCCCAAAACTGGCGTCCTGCATCAATCATTGCACTATGCATATACTCCAGGAGCGATTCCGAAGAGCAGGTAATAGGGTGTGGCCTTGCCAGTAATTCATCTTCGACGAACTTCAGGATAAGTGGCAGAGATACCCCATCAAACAGTGCGTGGTGGATTGATAACGTCACCCAATGACCCGAATGATCGTCTGGTGTGGAAAAGACAACCAAACGAAATGGAGGCGTTGTCGATGTCGTGCCATTAATTTGCTTCGCTAAGGATGGCGCCACTTCCGCGTAGAAGAAGGTGCAAAAAGTGTCTGGATCTGTAAAATACGTTCGTTCTTCGGCCCAAGGGAGTTGGAAGCTAGTAGGTGCCAGTACAACTTGAACGAGTTGTCTTCCGAAGTAAAACACGGTCCTAGTTTACGTGCACCACCTTGAGCGATCGAAGGCCGGCAAATTCTTTGACTCACCTGAGGATGTCGAGTTTCTTCATCGTAGCCTCCCACGCATCGCGTACTCGTGTGAGCGGGGTTTGATCCGAAATGCTCATGATAACATGCTGCACGCATGAAGATGGATGGCTATCCGAATGATGAAGAACACCTTCCTGAATGGGGAATGGTGGCAAGACGTGTCCAACTTGTATGTGCGGGACACTTTCCTCCGCCACGTGAAACCATTGTTCGGAGAACAGTCTTATGACTCGATTCGATGATGAGGCTGGCTCCGGGAGCGGATGTGTTTGTATCATTTCATCGATAGATTTGATAGATGCTTCTTTCATGATATCCGCGACAGCAATAGACACATGGAATGTTCGCCTGATGTCCGATACCAGTCTCACTAATGATAATGAATCTATGCCGTAGGCGAAGAGGCTCGTTCGAGAGTCAATGGGTGAAGTATTGATGAGGGTTTCGACCAGGGATATAAGTTTACGCTGAATGTCACTTAGTGATGAGCGGTTTTCCGCAGGCGTGTCGTGCATGGTTCCAATAAGCTGCTGCAGATCGATCTCTCTGAAAATCGCAGACAAGGCCTTATCGTCTGATTTCCCATTGGGATTGAGAGGAAGCCAACTGAGACGAATTATGTGTGCAGGCCGCATGTAACTGGCAAGCTGCCTTTCGGAAACCGCTCGAAGAACTTGCAAGACGTTGTTTTTAAAAGGGGTAACATGGGGCTTGGTGGTCCGCCGGAGAGCGATAGGGAAGTGGGTATCCCAAGCAACGAAGGACACTAATTGCGGCGTGGCTCCATTTCCGATGGAAGGGTGTGAAGCGAGTACCGTCCCAACATTCAACTGTAACCCAAGCTCACTAAGCGCCGTGTTTCTGAAGACAGCAGAGATACCCTCGGTCTCAATTCGTACTCCATGCAGCTTGATCTGAGTGTCGATTCGGCCTATGATATGGAGGGTTCCGTCTGGCAACATGCGAACTAAATCGCCAGTGCGATAAGACCATGATCCTGGGCGCGGCCACTCCATGAAGGATTTAGCGGTGAGGCTAGGTAGTCCATGATACCCTCGTCCAACGAGTGGCCCCGCAACCACAAGTTCGCCGACAACTCCCCGAGGAAGAATATTGAGGTTGTCATCAACCACGTATGAAGAGGTGTTGGCAAACGCTCTGCCGATATTTTCTCTAGGGATGTTTCTATCCATGAATCGCGCACAGCAACCTATGGTCACCTCACTAGGACTATGACCCAGTTGGCCAAATTACAGACTCGGAGACAGCAAACGATTGCTCACCCATAAAAATTAGCGAGCTTGACAAATGCATGGTCCGCCCACTTATCAAGGATCTGAGGGTAAAGGGCCGACAAAATAAGGCCCGGTGCAATCAGACGGTAAAATGCCACTTACAGAATCACTGATTTTCTCACCGCCACTACCAATAAATCTGAGTTTCATTTCTTCTCCGTTCTGATCCTCGACAGCACACATAGTTGCATCTATCAAGCTAGGCACAAGACCGATGTGGGTGATTCCAAGGAGACTGATGTACAGAGGCAAGTTTTCCAGAAGCTCCCCACGTTTTGCAGAAACCAATGTCATCCCAAGAGCCAGCGGAATAAGAACTTCTGCAAGATGGACATCGAAGGCTATTGCTGGTAGGCAGAGGACAACACTTGTCACAAACCGGAGAACATCGTGAATCGAAGGATGACGCACAAGCGATTGCCAGGTATTTCCCCTTGCGAATATCTGACATTTTGACGTTGGCAGCGAAGGAACTGAGGGCTAGGATTGCCTCAGAGAGACCGTTGTGAGTCATCAGACAACCTTTTGGATTTCCAGTGGTACCTACAAAACTCGAATCAGGTTCTCCCAAACAGAAGCACTGAAGGAATGTATACCAGAAGTATATAACATGTATGCTATGTTTTCTGGAAGTACAAGGTCGACTTTGGCATCGCTCATACTGGAGATAGTCTCTTGGACAGACATATCATGGATATCAATTGATAAGTCCCCGAAAAGATCATGTGCATGGGACTGAGACGACATGATAACAAATTTCGCCGAGGAATTCCTCGCAATGAAAAGCTTCCTTTCCGTAGGTAGCTCCGGATCGATCTGTGCGGCGCAATCGTGAACAAGGAAATACACAAAGGAAACCCACACTGACCGGAACATAGCATCCACCAGCGCGTAGAATGCCAAAGAGAACTGAATGGAACATGAGATCACGGTCCATGCAAACTGCGACCCGATCCTCTGGGGAAAGTCCCCTACCGAAGAGGAAGCGGGCGAAACGGTTCGCAGTATGGTTGAGATCGCGGTAGGACAAACATTCTGGAGTTCGAAGCACTGCTGTGTCAGGGGACAGATCAGGGTACCACTGCACAGCTGTCGCGTGTGGATTGGAGGTTGAGTGTGGAAGGATATAGTTGGTTGCGAAGCGAGCTGGAGGTATATGCGAATAGTAAGTGGCTCGTTCATGCTCTGGCAGAGCTTCGACGACAGAGGCGATATCCCCTTTCAGATGGAGAGGCGCAGCTATCTTCTGTGTAACATCGGCAAGAGCTTGTGTAACAACTGCACCTATTTGACGGAGAAGCATAGAAGCCATAGAGGAGCAGAACCAATTGGATGGCGAGTGAAGGTGTAAGAACCCATCTCCCGTATAGATCAGCAAAGGCAGTCGCGAGAGCAGCGCTGAGATTGCAGACGATGAGTCACTGGTGGCTCGAGAGGAATCCCGGAAGACTGCGATAAATGGCAATTGATCTTCCACTAGTTCCAAGACCTCAAGCGGCTGGGAGGTTGAGGGGGAAGCCGACTGCTGCCTGGTTTGTTTAAGAGCGACACTCGCTACCTCGAGAGCGTTCAACCACGTCGTAGTTTCATCCCATTGCAACCGAAATGGTGAAGGTGTGCCATCCAAGCGCTCCAGAGAGAGAAGTACATCGGTTACCCCACAATATATGCCGAGCATATTTGCGTAGGCTACCAGAATGAGGGCGTCGAGGGTTATGGTGTCGACATGAATGCAAAGGTGTTCATCTAATGCTATTCGATTGAAGAGTGGATGGACATTGTGATGTCTGCGGCGGTCATTGGAGAAATCTGGCAACTGGACCGTCCTGTAGCCGGCGATTGGGCCTGCGGAGGACATGATGATCGATGATGGCCACAGTGTGGCAGTGGTGCGGAGAGTCAGCAAGTGTTACGATTATAAGTACCAAAGCTTACAAAGCAGAACTCCTAAATAAGGCCAATTTATTGGGGTTTAAAATTTCTGTTTATACTAAGCTAATTTCGGAGAGCCTTATTCGAAGGGTTGTGTTTCCCTCGCCCCGCGGTTGCCACCTGTGGCCACGCTCAAAGTTTGCGTCATCCGGTTTGTCAGACCCCTTTTGTCTCTTCTAGCAGGATGATGGTTCAGGGGGCCCCTCGCTCCTTTCTGATCTGCTCCCATCATCTCGCTAGGTAGGGTTCTTCAAGTTCCTTTCGTATCTAGCTCCCTTCTGACTTTCACCTGTCGTCTCGCTAGTAACTTTCTCGTCACCCTCCTCTCCCACCCTTTTCTTCCTTCTCAGCGTGTTTCGCGCCTCTTTTGTCTTATGGTTTTATTTGGCGCATTCATCACCTTGTCTCATAGGTATTCAGGTTTGATTTCTGTAATCAAATCAGGGTTTTACTCGTTCTCCACAACGGGTAAAACTCGAATTTGCCTATTCTCCCTGTTCTCTCAGGCCTCGTAGGCAAATTAGAACCCTAAAATGACACTGCGCCGACACCCAACCCGCTTCCGAATGCGCGAGCATGGAGCCAAAGTTGATATGGCCAAGCTACCAACTGGTAGTAGCACGTCTTTTCCTCGTGACCCATCTAACCGTTCCACCAGATGTTCTTTATTCCCTCCTCGTCTTCTCCTTCCTCACGTATGCCGCCTTCCGATCACCACCCAAGCTGGTATTAACCCATCTGCCACATCCTTTGGCGGTGTACTTGACTCCCATCACTCATGTACACGACGTACACGGACTCGCCCAGTGCACTGGATAAGTCGGACATTGGTAACATCTTGTACACGTCTATTCCTTCCGAATATGTCACCTCGGATCATGCAAGTTTCCTTTCATGCCAGTGTTGCCCACACTCATCATACATGTGTTGCTGCGGTTGCTTTGTTAGCAGAAACCGGTGGTACCCATCCTGCTCCCGGCACCCCACACTTTCCCCGCTGTTTTGCCATCAATGTCCGCAGAGGCAGAACCGCCGACGACTCCTCCCCGCCTCTGCCTACCCTCGATGTATACCCCAACGCCTGACCCTTTCGTAACCGTCAAGAAATACACGGGCCGCATGTTGGACTGCCTTGTCGGCTATACGTTGCGGGTTCCACCGTCGTCGGAATTTTTAATTGTTTCTGTGTCTATGCGAGTTGGAAGTGCCTCGGGCGGTGGTGGTGGGGATCATTGAATGGAAACGGTGCTCACGCGACGTTGTCTACCCGACATGCACATGCACCATGCAGGGCACTGTGACTTTTGATGTGCTTTTTTGTTTCAAGTGAATACAAGTAAAATGTGTCCCTATGATGTAGAACGAAAGCAGAGGGGCCTGATGAAAGTGGTGACTAAGCGGCTGAAAGTAACAAAAGACGATTTGCTGCCGGGCCGTGTTATCTGATAAGCGGGCTCGGAGTCGAAACCAACACCTCAAAGTCACCGACTCATCTAGGGACTTAGTTGTTCATCTATTTTATAATCTTGTCGTATTTTCCAGAACCCGAAACACGGTGTAAGGGAGGAGTCACTCTGTATATGTCACTTTTTCCGGTAGCGGATCCTAGTACATCGCTCTCTTCCGACATGCCAGCGGACAGTCTCAGTCAAGATTCTGTCTCGAAGTTCAACGTTCAACTTTCGGTAATTCAGTGGGATTTATATAGTCCGAATTATCCCCAAGCTCGTCCGTCATCAGGACCATCCTCCAGCCGTCAGAAAAAAATCTGCTGTGCTTCGTGCTCCAAGAGTTGCATCATCACCAACGGCATCCAACGAACTCTACATGTCGGTCAATCCTTCAATTCAAGTACACGATGTTATAGGCATCGGCTTTGGGCCCTCCAACCTTGCGATTGCCGGCGCATTTCTCGAGAAGCAGCTCGGTGTGAGAATCATTCGTTTACCTGTACTACATCAGTCCTGACGATATGTCAGTCGCCCATTTCCATTGACAGACTCTTTTTCATTGAAAGACATGACGAATTCAAATGGCACCCAGCAATGCTCCTACCTGGTGCTCAGATGCAGATCAGGCAAGCGATGTCTTCCATCCTCCACTGCGCTACCATTGTCTGATAGCCATGGACCAGCTTCCTTAAAGACCTGGCTACCTTGCGGTCCCCCCAGAGCCCACTTACTTTCATCTCCTACTTGCATTCACAAAACCGTCTGATGGATTTCATCAATCGTGGCCGCACTATTCCCACGAGGAAAGAATACTCTGATTATCTATCTTGGGCGGCTCAATATGTGCAAGACAGAGGTGTCAAGGTTGCCTTCGGCGAAGAAGTTGTTGCCCTTGGAGAAATGGATAGGTTCACTATACAAGTGCATTCTCGAGTCCTGTCAACTGGTCAGCATGTCGTGCATCTAGCAAGTATGGCTGTGCATCCACTCATCAGCCAGCACTTACATTTGACTTAGAAAATCTCATCATATCCCCAGGTGGCTCACCCCGTATACCAGGACCACTCGCGACTACTTGGGTTCAAGAGCGCATGATCCACAGCTCGACATATCTGACATTGGTTATTCCTCTACTGAATTCACTACAAACATGTAATCCAGGCAGACGTCCGCTGCGTATCGCAGTCATCGGGTCCGGTCAATCTGCTGCGGAAATCGTGATAGACCTCCACTCGCGACTGGCCACTATACCAGTCACCGGAGAGAAAGCACATACTCTCGACCTCATTATTCGCAAAGGATCCCTGAAACCAAGTGACGACTCACCATTCGTCAATGAGATTTTCAATCCAGAAAGTAAGTGATCAACGCGACGCGAAGCTTTCTTTCTGGATGATACCAACGCCGAATTTCTAGCTACTGATGATATTTATCGGCTGTCGGCTCATTCTGCCAGACAGAAACTCCACCTCGAATATGCAAATGCGAATTATGGAGTTATCAATCCTCATACCCTAGAATTGGTCAGTATTTTATTTGCTCAAATGACCTTACTCACGAAACCAGTTATATGAAATTATGTACGATCAGAAGCTTGACGAGGGGATATCCAAGCGCACTAAGCGCGCCATCCCTGTGACAAAACCCAAGTTCACTATTTTGAACCATTCGGAGGTTTTGTCCGCGGAAACCTCACGTACCAGGAATGCCGGAACATCACAAAGTGAATTGGAACCCCTAACCCTTATCTTGCAACAAACCTTGACGCACGATATGTACGAAAGTTCGTACGATGCAATATTTTGTGCAACTGGATACGACAGGCGATCGTGGCTACATCTATTGACAAATTCGAGTCTAGGGAAGTACTTTGGGCTCGATGCAAATGCACAAGACTATGCTCGTCTGGAGGTAGAGGCCAATTTGCAGGAGGATGAGGTCGATGGCGATGTATCTTCGTCTTTCAAAGTTGGTGACATTAATGACCAAAGCAACTCTCCCAACGCGGCAACGAGCAGCGGGAGCAATACACGAACCTCTTTGGATTGGGCATCAGATTGGCCGCGTGAAAGAGGGCCAGCCAAGAAACTCTGTATCTCACGGGGATATCGGCTTCTTCCCACGGCACGTTACGGGCAAGAGAAGCTACAGGCGCGTATCTATGTGCAAGGATTAGCGGAAGAAACGCATGGCCTTAGTGATACACTGCTGAGCGTGGTGGGCGTTCGGGCTGGCGAAGTCGTGGACGATTTGTGCATGCACTTCGTGTCGAATAACAGTAGGGATACCCCGAGTGCCCGGATGTGAAGGTTTTGGCGGGTAATATTGGTTCTGGAGTGGCTTGAATGCTGGAGCCTGTTGGTGGGGACCTGAGAATGTAATCTAGAATGCGAAGTATGTTTAATCGAGGAAATTTACTTGCTGTGCGGGTTGTGTGCGGGGGCACAGATACGACTAGATCATTATTAGTACATATGCAACAGTCACTACCAATTCCCACGGCCACTCTCAAGCCTCGACTCACTGGCATCCAGGCATGCGTATCGAAAAGTGTTACTTCTGCTCGACGAGTGTCTACCCGGGGCACGGTAAGGGAAATACCAGTTACACTTTAGAAAACGTTACCTGATTTGCGTCAGGAACGGCGTTTGTTCGCAACGATGCCAAAGTCTTTCGTTTTTGCACCTCCAAGTAAGCATATTATTCTTCAAGATCATCATCATGCTCATCTGGCCGTAGATGTCACAAGAACTTCAAGTCAGTTCTCATCGCACTTTTGGTTTTCCAGCATTAATGGCTGAAGCGGTTAGAATGAAACGCAATCCGCGCAAGGTACGGTGGACGAAGGCTTTCCGGAAAGCAGCGGGTAAGGAGATGACCATTGTGAGTATGACCAAGATAGCGTGTCCCTGTCCCTGTTGTGACGTGTTCTCAGGATGCTACAATCGATTTCGAGAAGCGCAGAAATGTCCCGGTTCGTTACGATCGCGAGCTAGTTCAGACTACGATCAAGGCAATGAAACGGATTGGGGAGATCAAGCAACGCCGGGAACATGCATTCTGGAGGCAAAGGTAAGTCTTGGCGGCTTGCTTGGCCACTCAACCACTCACGGTCACGGTCCGACAGAATGGCGGTTGCTCGGGAAAAGCAACGTGCACACCGGGCCAAAAAACTGGCAGCCAAGTCGACGACCGTCAAACTTGTGCAGCCAATGGCGGTGGAGGCTCCATCCACCGAGAAAGAGTTGGAGAAAATCAAAGTACCAAGAAAGAGCCGGAGTGCCCTCATCAAGGGAGATGGCCAATCCATGGGTATGGATGTCGACTAGCATTCACTACTTTGTCCATGTATTGTTGTACTAGTGCTAGCATGCGGCTTAAAAACAGGGGCTATTGTCCAGATTTGTATGTATTGGCATGAGTACGTCTTCGACTCACCAACCTGCCCTTCAAGACCCGAGTCCTTGAGTGGCCAGGCATCCTCCGCAACGCCAGCCCAGTACGCACGCTGAGGTTCAAATCTACTACTACGATCCTCTACTCGGGACATGTTCTCCTGCCTTGCTTAAATCCATGTCTTCGTGGTACTCCTCGTGGTTTTCAGGTCTTCCTACATTTGATTTCGCAGTCCCGTCCAGTATTCAACGACGCTTCTTCTCCTTTCTCTTGAGAAGAACCCTAGGTCGCTTTCTCAAGCCAGGTCAACTTGATCTCCATCAAATCGATTCTCAGCTCGGTTCTGGGACCGTCCAAGTGAAGGACTTGGAACTAGATGGACAGGCGAGTCCGCTGCTCCCGTTCTGCCGATGTACCCCTGACAGTGTCTCTTAAGGCGATCAATCAATTACTCGTAGGACTTCCGGTTTCTTTGTATGACGGTTTCATATCCGGCGTCACCGCTCGTATTCCGTTTCCAAATCCACTCTCTTCCAGTGTCGGTTTTCATGTCCAGTCTCTCAACCTCACGTTTCAAATAACGCCAGAACCATTCATATCACCTTCATCCTCATCCTTTCATAACAGCTCCAACCTTGCCGACTCAGTGGTTTCTGTTGCCGAGACTTTCATCCATGACGAGCTTACACCCCGAGAGGAAGCCACTTTACGACAAACTCTCAGGCCCTCCGCTGGCTCGTCGCCCCCTGTAGATGAGAGTGAGAACTTACCTGGAGGTTTCAACCCATTTGGGTATACTTTACATGCTGAAGAAGCGCACAAAGGGCCCCATGGAGGCGACGATCCTGCGGGGGTATCAGTTTTTGCCACTCTCATTGAGCGACTCCTTGCCAAATTCGAGTTTTCAGCAGTGGACACCAAGGTCACCATCGTCTATCCTGGACGGGCTAGCTTTACGCTCTCCGTTTCGGAGATAGCATACCGTACGGATCCGAGTCCCCGTTCGGAAGCAAATACTGGACTTCAGTCGGTATCGGAAGGAAATAACTGTTGTGGACAAATTCGCACAGTATCGATCTCTGGGTTGAAGGTGACTTCGCGAGATTTACGTGTCGTCGCTCCCTCTCCAACTGTTACAAGCACATTATCCCCAGTTTCTTTTACCTCTTCCCGAAAATCTTCGCCACTACGCTACATTCCATCGCCCAATCAATTATCACGCAACTCATCATCCTCTTCTTTGGACGAAGATACTCAGCTTATAATGTCACAGTCGATTGCCATGCTTCCACCTAGCTCCCCGCATCTGTCATCCGCTTCGAGCAGCATGTATCAGAGTGCCGTTTCCGCATCGCATGCACAGCCCGCCAAAGTGGATATTATTTCGGCGTCGCTTTCGACTCCACAAATCACTGATAACATTGATAACATTGGGCGAGCTCGCTCACGCCCTCGGATATCAGTGCCATGTCGGGACTCTGTCGAGGATGTTCTACTTTCCTTCGGTTCACAGCCCATAATATTTTCGCTGCAAACCCCTTCTCGACCTACGCAAGCTTCTGAACAAATCTCACATGCTGGTGGCGATTACCCGGTCAACCCAGAGGATTCTGTTCGGGATATGCCTGAACAAGAGACCCTCCAGTTGTCTGTCAGGGTCGGAACGCTTGCTTGCGCTTTTCGTTCTGGCCATCTACGCATGCTACTGGATATCGTGGATGCGTGTGTATCTAAACTTCCTACGCCTTCACTTGTCTCACGCAAAGAGGCGTCGTCGGAATTTCGCCGTGCCGCGCTTTGCTTGGAAGTGGATGTTGTTATTCGTGGAATCGTGATCATTGCACTTCTGGAGCTAGCGACGGGGCAAGTATCTTCTCTCGACACCTTCTATGCACAGCCTCTTGCACCACCAAGACTACCCTGCACCTACCTACGACTGCTCCTCGATGCTCTTTCCATCTCTTTCCGGCATTCTACACCCTCGCCCGACCCATCGATGTCTAGTGCACCACGAACTTCATCATCCGTGCCAGTGGACTGGTCAACATCTGCGAAAATGGTCGTTTCGGATGTGTCACTGTTCACCTTTCACGCTCTTTCTTCCGTGGACGATTTACAGGTTGCAGCGCCAATACTGATAATCGACCATTACTTGCCCACGTTACATGGTGCTCGCCACTATCGTCCTTCGCTCGCCTCGGAGAGACCAAAGGACATCAAACTTCCTGAGTTCGAAGTAGTTGACTGGACACAAGCTAAGCTCAAGAATGATTCAGCGAAGTTGTCGACATGGCGTTTGAGAAATCGAGCGGTACCTGGAAAGGCAGACAAGTCGCACACTCCATCTCAAAGACCCAGTGATCTACCCAGTTCTCCGAACCCCTTCATCCCGAGCCCCTTATCTGAGGTGGAAGATAAAATGCCAGTGCCTCCTGCCATCGAAGCTTCTGGTCGGCTGGCGCTGCCCTTCCCGTCCAAGGAAAATCCACGGATTGTGGATGTCAAGATCGCGCCGCCTCACTTGTTCTTCGATCTTGGCATGATTGTCGAGGAGAACTTACTTATGCACTTCGTTGAGGACATCGCGTCGTCCGCAATCTTCATGTCAAGGAAGGCAACAAGCACAGTAGGGATTGAAAATGTCCGTCAACAAAGTCTCGGAGAATTGAGCGAGGACGACGTGGACGTGGAAGAGGATATGCAAATTCGACAAATATCTGTCCATGCGAAAGAGAGAGAAGAACAGAGAAAACGATTAGAGGCACTCGGTTTGGAAGACCTCAACCTGGGTATGAATTATCAGCGTACAGGGACTTCAAAGCCGAAATCTTCCCGACAACGGGCAGCTTTACCCAAACCGAAAGTTGGTACTTTGGTTTATCTTTTGCTCTCTTCACTCAAGACATTTTAGAAAACAGTACCAAGTGAACCAGGCTTCAATCTTCGCCTGACATGCTCAATGATTCGAGTTGAAATACGCTGTCCCCCTCCCCCTCCCCATCTACCGCGGTCTGGCTGTATGCTGTTTGATCTCCGTGGCTTGATAATTTCCAACGACCCTCCTTCCACTAAATCCTCTCTCAGGTTTTCAGAGGGGACGAAATCGTCACCGCCGCGCTCAAGCGACAACATTTCGAGTGTAATCCTGAGGGTACGCCTCCAAGAGATACTCGCCGCTTACTCCTCAGTTGGCGATAACGTGGCCCACACCATTTTGACACTTGGTTTCATACCAAGTAAGGAGATTGGACCTGACACGAGCGTACTTTTGGCCACGGAAACCGAACCAGATACACTCCCTCTTTCTGTCGTGCTGGGAAGACCCAGCATTGCGAAGGAATCAACAAGCAACCCTTCGAGCAAGCTGCCAATGACTGTTGACATTCCTTTGGTAAACCTTGTCATGGATAAGGCTGTATTCGACGGACTTCAGTATTGGGCAGATGATGTGGCTCAACTGATTGAGAGGAGCTTTGCAGCTCCAGACAGTGCAACAGAAATCCTCCCGAGCCGCAATCCAAGCTTGATCGGAAGCTTGTACTTCACCCAGTCGCGGCGCAGTGGAACTTATGATACCGATGAGAGCGTTGTGGAAAAATCCAATCGCAATAACCCCAGTGAAACCGTGGTCAAGGTCAGCGTCACGGAAGGTGAGTCCTGTCTTCGCAGGAAGAGAGAAAAGAGATTCACATCGTTTCCGTCAGTTTTATTCAGGTTTATTGTCCCTCGAAATGGTGAATCTCATCACGCACGACCGTTCGACATATTTGCTTTAGACGTGGACGCACTGATCGAGTTGAAACTGGAAGGCAAGGTGTGTAGCATGCCATGGTATTTTGATTGTTCTGACGCTGTTGGTGGACCAGGAGGAGAGTGTGGTCACTGCTGGGATCATGGATCTTCGCATTGCGGACACATCTAGTGAAGGAGAATACGTAATTCTAGTCCAGAACCCAGCCCGAGGCCTTGTGAGTACTGAGTTTTAGTTTTACACGTTCACTAAGGTGTGTGCCACAGTCGTCAGCACCCAGACCGTCGGTGAAGTGCAGGATAACGTCTCTCGTAGTCCCAGAAGCAACCGCCAAAGAATCACAGATCAAGCTTACTCTCTGGGGTTTCACAGTACAACCGCCGCTTGATGGTTGCTTCGGGAATGATCTAGCTGTATTTGCTAAGGCACCACCAGGGGTGCGTATTTTGAACTTATCTCTCCACTTTGATAAACACAGCACTTCAGGTGTTCGAGTCTGTCGTGCCATCCGAATGCACTCGGCTCACAGTCGGCGTCATCGATGTATCGGTCCATTTGCACGCCCCGGGGTATCCCGGAGCTGCTGTGCTGTACCTTGACGAGGCTGAATTTTCGACAGAATTGGTTGGGAACTCATCCGAATCCGCGTTCAAATTGGGCGTTTCGTCATCGCACATATTTTTAGTGGATTCGATCCAGGACGCATTCGGATCGACTGGGACAATTCAGAGCTCTCTTGGCCGTGGTGTTGACTTTTGGAAGGTCAGTTGCAGGCTCTTCGCCGCTAGCCCGCCTGCTAAAATGTAGGTTCAGGACTCTGGTTATGCATTGATTGCGGAGATTTCTCATTCTCAGCTCACCTTTCGAGCAGACAATACAATTCTACCACCAAGCATCAGCGTTCGTAGACGTTTCGGGCCACAGAAATACACTTAATCACCTATCCATAGGTTGTCATTGAACGGGTTTGTCTCCGAATACGCCTTTGCGCAGACACTATCAGCGCGCTCACAGGCTTAATAACCCACATAACGCGTACCCCGAAGGATGACGCAGACGCTCGGTACGTCACCCCAAAATAGTAAATGGCTCGAAATACTGAACTAAAATACATCCAAGTCTTTCTCGCGTAACTCCAAGAACGCCGAACCCTATCATTGGTGACCGTGAACATGACATGACTGGTATCGCACTTCGTTCAAACCGTTACTGTATAGCTAAATTCCAGCGTATAGCTTCTTTGGATGAACATGCCTTCAGGATCATCCCCGAAGTTGGGAGTACAGCGGACTTGATATCTGATGACTTGCCTGTTAATCAGGACTATTTGGACGCGTCTTTTGGAACTGCTGCGGGCCTCCGAGAACTCAGGGATGATGACCTTGAAGATTTTGACATGGAAGAACAGACAGGTCGTAACACTCCTGTGATGGGTCAGCTCGGTATCGTATCGAATGTGGGCGGCGAAACAGTCCGCATCTTGAAACCTTTTTCTTTCATTGAACATTATTTCGACACGATTTCCCCTGATACGGCCCGGGACCCAGACAGGTAAGAGATTGATGATAATATGTGTGTTTCAGTTGACTTCATGTAGCCGCAGCGATACTACCCTACGGATATGGATCCATGATTCAGATATAGCGCTCTTCTTACATGACGGGTTCGATTGGCCTCGCACACGCAAAATCATTGAGCAGGAAGTCAAAGAGATGCGCAAGAAGCTCGCACGTATACGTCAACTAGTTGCTACTGGGCAGACACAGGAGCCCATAGATGAGGCAACCAGCACGACGCTCTTCAATTCGTTCCATATTGGACTCGAGCGAGATTTGGAAAGTATGGATCCAGACACCCTCATCGCTGCAATCGATGACGAACTTGATGATCCTGCTGAAACTGGGACCGAGAGTTCTTGGCAGTCCCTGCATCCCGCTTCCCCGGGTCGACCACGAATTGTGTCGACGCGCGTGCATGGAAAGCGCCTTACCCGATCCAAAGGACCTTCGATTGAGATTCGATTGGAAGGCCTGAACGCAGAGATCGACAACTACCGGCCCGGCGATACCTTGGTATCACGCACGCTGATCTTGGTCAGGGATCTTCAAATTCTTGACCATATCAAGACATCGACATGGAAGAAGTTTCTTACTGACATGCGATCGGATTCGCGAGGGAATGTCAGGGAGACTGAATCCAATATGGCACGAGTGGAGTTGTTGACTGTGCGTCCTTCTCCGTCGCATCCCGCAGAAGAAGCACGACTCCGGGTAAGCTCTGAATTTCATCGAGAACTTATTGCTGAAATGGCCGACCTCATCCCTAGGCAAAAATCTTGCCTTTACGACTGTATGTTGATCAGGATGCCCTCGACTTCCTCAAGAAATTCTTCGCCTTTCAAGATCCAGATAGCCCTTCAGCACCAGAGGACGGGGGAAAGAAAGAGGAGATCTACTTCCGTAAGCTGTTTCCCTACATCTGTATCATGCCTAGTCACGAAATTTGGATGCAGAACACGCCGAAGTTTTCCCCGTGGACATTAAGCTAGACTACAAACCTCGACGCGTTGACTACAGAGCATTGCGAGACGGCAGAACGATAGAGCTGATGAACTTCTTCCATTTCGATGGAGCGGAGATGACATTACGACATTTGACTCTGCACGGTGTGCGTTCGCTCTGAGAAAGGACGATAACCAGCTAACGTGCCGCTAGATCACCGGATGGCCGCGTTTCTTCGACACCCTAAATGACCTCTGGACTCCAGATGTAAAGGCTACACAGCTCGTCGACGTCATCTCTGGTGTAGCTCCGATTCGGTCTGTAGTCAATGTCGGTTCGGGGGTTGCAGACCTCGTCCTACTCCCCATTGCACAATACAAGAAGGATGGACGCATAGTCCGCGGGGTACAGAAAGGTACCAAGGCGTTCGTCCAGTCCACCGCCATGGAGGCTATCAAACTTGGTGCTCGCCTGGCCACTGGTACGCAGGTAATATTGGAGCAAGCTGAGAATGTATTAGGTGGTCAGTTCAAAGACCCCATCACCGCTGAGGCCCTTCAAATACCGTACGAGAACGAGTATGCGGAAGGCTCGGATGAAGACCTGATTAGTCGTTACGCCGCTCAACCCGCTGACCTCAAAGAAGGAGTACAGTCGGCTTACCGGAGTTTGCAGAGAAATTTGCACTCTGCTGCTCAGACGATACTTGCAGTACCCATGGAAGTATACGAGAGATCTGGAAACGAGGTGAGTCAGAGAAAGCTGGTTGAAATTCCAGGTTGGCATCAATCTAACCATCTTCACGTGCAGGGAGCGGTCAAGGCTGTTGTACGCGCAGTTCCGATTGCCGTCTTGAAACCCATGATCGGTGCTTCTGAAGCAGTCAGCAAGACCCTTATGGGACTTCATAATACCCTAGACCCCAACATCCGACTCGAGAATGAAGCCAAGTACAAACACCGTTAATTCCCGTTCACTTACAACTTTGTACCATCTAGCATCAATTCATCATGTGTATTAAACATTATCTCTTTGTCTCGACTGTTTTTGTTTAAGCGAATAGACTTGGCATTTGTTCATCATCAGTGCAGTAAGATTAACAGGTCTGATGATACATCCAATACCAAGATCACAAAGGCAGATACACGAGTAAAACTCTCAGTGTCTTGGTGTAATGAACACATACCCATCATCAAGTGGGCTGGTAATATAAGCCTCTGACAATAGTGCCTGGACAGCCACACTGAAGATGATACTTGGCTTTCAACACCTTTAGTGATATGTACTTGGAGAAATACCCACTTGAATTGAAGTTCTGTGCATCCACATGATGCTTGAATTGCTTGTGCCAAGTCTGTGATCAAAACAGAATGATTTCTCTGGTGGCACATATACTTCATGATAGCCCTTTCGAGTGGTTTGAGGGCAGCATATGGTCGATGTTTCTGTGGTGAAAATGTATTGGGCAGGACTGCATGGGAAGCTGGAATGGCATAGTTGATGTGGTGCTCAGGCTGGATACTGATATCATCTTGATAGGCTTGGCCATCATCCACAGGAATGTGGATCTCCATGTCCTGATTGGACCCGAAGTCCGTGTCAAGGTCATATGGCTGATCCAAGTATGTAAGCAACCTTCTTTCATCAAAACTCGACTAGCCTACCTGAATATGTTGCTGAGTGAGCATGTTACTGTGAATCACATTCAGAGTGTGATACGTGACTTGATGATACCCATGGACTGGTTGGATATGGTTGATTGAAAGCCTAGTCCGATGCAGATTATCCTTTCTCGGAGCACCCAAGATTTCAACGTAGGTATGCTCCCTTCAGAAATACAATGATCGTGGACATATGAGAAAGACATGATAATGGACTCACAAGGCCCGATATCGAGCTGTTTCCTCCTCCTCCACCTCCGATACAGATAATCCACGTCCCTGACGTAGACTATTGAAGTCTTTATCAGCAAACATCCTCCCTGTTCCATCTTCAAGAAGGTATGATGCTTTTGCTGGCATTATATCTACCCTTATCACGTGGGCAACGAGTGTAACCTGCACAATACAATTCAAAGGTTAGCTCTCGATCCTCGGCGACCTGTGCACTCACATTAGCAAAACCTCTTCCTTCTATTACCAGAGACTTGTCTTTAAAGAAAGGCGAGGACTCTGCTTGAAGCAGTTGGAAAATTGTGACAGCACGAATAATATCTTTCCAGGTATCATTCTTGGGTGGAACCCAAGGAACCATAACAATGGGCTCATCATCGAGCTGTTGATCAGACATCATCAGTTGAATGTAGCTACAGTGAGATGAGGACAGATGGAAAGTTTGTTGCTTGGCCAACTTCTACTGATGTTATGTAATTATGGTCCTGATCATCGTCAGTCTTGTCGCCTGACTCGAGCCTGGTCCAATTTTCATCGCGTTCTTCAACGTATTCAGTCAAATTACAGACCACCCTGCAAATAGCGATACGGTTACAATAGAATACCATACAGCATTAACGGTCCCAGCCTGTATGCCTCACTTAACACAGCAGGAAGTGTGATTCATCAGCAGCAGAATACACGATCCCGTCATCCGTCAATTTGTCGAGAGCATCACTAAATGACCGGATTGAGCATGGGTGATAATGCAACATTATTATATACCTTATTGTCACAGCATTCCCTCCCACTGCGCGGGCGATAGCACCGACATGAATGCCTTCTGCGTTAGTCGGCTGAGCTTGAATGAAGGCAATTATAGCGCGATGCAATTTTGGCAAGTGTGAAAACTGGTCGCTTGAGGAGACTGTTGCTTGAGCTGAATATGCAGTGCTTGGAGCCCCGCTCTGCCGCGGTGTTACTTCTTGAAGATTTTGACCAGGCCTTGGTGGCTGTGGCAAGTTGAGGCAGAGCTGATGCGGCAAGGATCGCACTTACTGGACCACGCTCCCATATCACAGTGACAGTCATAGCTTCTAGAAGGTGAAAGTAAATCTCGGCGGGTGACTCAATCGACCGTATAAAGTTGGTGTTGATGTATTTTTTGTTTCCGAACGTCTTCAGACTTCCCAGAACCCGTACATATGCTCCCTCGCTACAGGAGTTAACAATTAGTCGTAAAGGCGACAGCACAGAGTCAACTCACACCATGCCATTCTTCTCTGACTCGTCCTCCATAGAGGAGTCGGTCCAGTGACGAGCTTCAATTCGACCTGAACCATCATCGAGCATATATTGACTATTCGTTGCCTGTGCTTGTACCGAAGCAATATACGCGACAACGGTGACCTGAACAGTATAATTAATAAGCTACACATCCAGGTATGATGGTTTTTTACTTGTCCAATCTCTTGGTCGTCGAGGACCCAGTCAGCGTCCGTGTGTGTTTGACTGGCTTGAAGGAGTTGGTAAATCGTCATAGGACGTAGAGAATGTGCAGTTTCACTTTTCTGAATGTCGAGGGGGATGAAAATAAGCCATAAGGGCGAGAAAGACCAACATACGCGAGCGAAACCTCCGGGGCTACCAGCTGCGCTTCCGTACGGTGAACCTGTTGTCATGTAGCCACCGCCTGCTGCTCCACCATAGTAGTTATTGTCATTAACTGTATGGTTTGAATGAGTACAAAACCGAATCTCGGTTTCTGCGCTGACCCACTTTGGCTCATTGCGGTGTACGATGATGGTGGAAGAAACGCTGCACGCCCGTAAAGCGCGACGCGACGCGAAACGTTACGGCGTCATGTCACATCACACAAGTGCCAGCTGGTGGAAAGTATCTATTAGATTAGGTATGTGTTGCGTCTACAGGAATGAGTGGGGCTGATAATGCATGCAGTGATATAGTAAAGGGCCTTATGATTGCCCATGCGCAGCGTTAAGCTTCGCCATTCCCTTCCCAACCCCTTCAAGCACCTTCCTCCGCGAGTCAGTCACGCTCTTGGCAACATTCAAGACAAAGTCATGGGTGATCTGAAGTCCCGTAGAGATCATTGTTAAAATCCAGAATAAATCTCGAAGAAAGAATGGATGAACCTGTTCAATAGTCACAGCCATGCAGGCTTGCACAAATGCTCGGCGGCACTCCGAGGATCCCTCGGCCTCTCCAATTTTGATCAACGCTGTTGACATTTCCTTCAACACACAACTAGCTTTCGACCGAACATCCTTGAACTGTGAGACAAGCTGCCATGTATTCGTTCATTAGTAGGCACAATCAATGGATGATTTGTGTTACAACTGACGTTACCAAGTTTGTGAATTTTTACCACTGCTGGAGATTTGAAGCGCATCGTCTCGATTGTGAAGAGGATAAACGCCTAGAGGAAATACATTAGCTGGAGGTACAAGGACGGTAGGTAAGCAATCAATTACCTCCTGTGTGATTGTGGCAACGTGCAACAACTCCGAGAGTGAGCATTTCGACTCTAGCAAATGCCTGAAACGAGAGAGCAAGGTATCGAAGAACAAAGTAAGTAGGCCTGGCGCTTCCTTGATAGGAGGTGCTTCCTCATCCTTCTTCGCGTGACCATTCGCATCACCATTATGAGCTTGGAGGTCAACCCCACGTAACGGGAACCCGGTCTTCAGTTCCGTTTGTCTGGAGGCCTCCGCCAATACCACCGCCGGTGGGGGACGAACATGGCTGTGATGAGGTTCAAGCCAATCACCAAGGGCAGTGGCCCAGTCGAGCAGTTGGGCTTCGTCGGAGGTCAACTGAAGATAACATTAACTATGCATGGAGACTTGTGCTGAGGCACTATTACCTCTGCAGTTTCTTCTGCCCTTCTCAAAGCGAGCCGATCTGGCAGGGGTAACTGTACCTCGGGATCTGAGCTCTTCTTCGGCCGATCACCTACGAGCAATTTCTCTTCGACAGTATCATCCAAGTCACTAGCGTGCTGGAATGCACGGATATAGATCTTCAAAAAACACCACAACCACCCTCGCTGAAAAAATGATTTTTGAATATTTAGGCACCATACAAGCATTGCAATACTCACGCCAGTTGATGTCCCAAACAGCGAAGTCTGGTCATTAAAAGTTGGTTTACAATGAGGTTGATAGCTGGGAATGATGATGAAATCGCGATTGTCGTGGTGAGCTATGTTGCCAATTTTGTAAAAAGTAGTTGTAAATAAATCTAGGGAACGCACCGCGGTCGAACATGAATTTGAGCTCGATGAGTTCCATATCTATGATATCCGTGTTCAATGGTTCGTGCGTGAGACGCATGCGGACATGTTCCAATTTAATGACGTCCCTCTGGAGGGAGTTCTCCAGTCTGTCCTCGAAATCGATGAAATCCGGGATTTGAGTGTACTTCTCCGCAGTGAACGAACGAACAATGAAGTCCGAGGTCTACACTAACTTAGGAAAAGAGGATCCCAGCGTAACGAGGAGACGAACCTCTTGAGAGCTCGCCAGGTATATCTGACTAGACTCTAAGCATTCCGAAGGGTATGTTAGGTCCCCAGTGGCAGCAAGCGAAAAGGTCAAAGCGCGAGTAAGAATAAGATGGGACAGGGTGTCGTTCTGAACTTGCTTGACATTCATCTGGCGGTAATGTTCCAGGGCAAGTGATGATGCGCCTTATCCAAAGGGTTAGTAACCTAATGATCACAAACCCACCATACGCACCCAAAATTCGATATATCCGAACAAGCATGATGCGCATCTGGAATGCCATACGACTCTTAGTCAATCCATATTCTAGGACTGCGGTTGCCTCGTAGAGAGCCTCTTCCGAACGATTGAGTGCCCAGACCATCACAAAAGCATTTGCAGCCAGAAGAACCAGGTCATCGGCAGGCTGTAGCTCGGTAATTGGGATGTCTCTGCCCAGTGCGAGGCCTTCCAAGTATTCTTCAAGGTACTTCAACCCGCAAGCAATCTCAGACTCGACCGTGATTTCCGAATCCAGGAGCATGTAGCGCTCGAGCTTCCGTACGTTAATCAGTCGTTGAAGGTCACCCACGGACGCCTGAGTTGGGGCTGCGAATTGAAAAAAGAACTCATCACCGCGTAATTGCGGATGGTGCTTACGAAGGATGGTTGGTGGTGTGCGAGGAATGCTTTCCACCGGTCAAGCGACGTAGTCTCCAAATCAAGAAAGCTGATCAAGTCCTCGAAGCAACATGCTTTGTCACCAAACTCAGTGAAGTAATTCTCCATCAAACCGACAACCACACTGTCATCTGGGGGTCCAATTTTCAGTGTCTGCAAGGTCGGCGAAGTCTTTGATAGCAGAAAACTAACCAGACAAGCCAAATTTATAGGCGCGATGTTCTAATTCAAGCAGAGCTAGAGGAGCAGCCCGGTTCTTTGTACCATCCTTCTCCGCAATCTCTGCAAGGAATGCGCGAGCCTTGGAAACAGAGAGATTTTTGCTCTCTTCCGTGACTTCTCCTTCTCGCTGGGAAGAGACCGGAGCGAAAGTCGAGTCGAGAACGGATAAAAATTCCAGCCAGTTACGATCTCTAAATAAATGATCAGCTTTTAAGTACCAAACAAAAACAACACAAGCATGAAGTCAGACAGACCCATTCAAGATTCTTTGTTGTGCGCACTCTCCCTCTTCCCTGAAAAGACCTCTACCTCGCCAGATCTCCCGACGTGTCTGATCGCACGCGAGACTAGTTGAGCAGATCGTCTTCCCAATATCACTTTCTAGTAGTGTGTTCGCTTCGTCGTACAACTCCAACTCCTTCAGGATGCTGATGTGCGTGTGAAAGCGATCCGCAGTTACGTAGGATGGGGACGGCGATGAGGTGACCAGCCTATGAGCAAGCTTATAGAGCAACTTCTTCATGCTTGGGGTTGTTGTCGGATCACTGGCCTGGGAATGGGTGATGTGAGCTCGTGACTGGCTGTATGGACGAGACGGACCTGAAGGATCGCACCCGTCACGCTCCAATACAAGTACCGGTCCTCTTGGAATTGTTTGTGCATTCTTGTAGAAACCTATGATGACGCGCACCACAGATGTCAGACCAATATGGATAAGCCCCGAGAGATATACCTGTTGTGCAGACTTCCAATTCGCGGTGCGCACGTGTGCAAAGAACGTTTGCGCGCCGTACTCTTCGTTCAGAGGTTGTTGCTTGTAGGCTTCCTCAAACATGTTAACCATGTCGGTGACTAAAAATAGTGATGTAGGTCGCTGAAACCGGCAAGGGATCGAAGACGTACTCCTTCCGAGACCCTTGAGGACGTGCATCATGGCAGAAATGGTCGCATCGTCCAGGGGTTTGACAGCGAGTACCTCATCGCACAATGCGAGAGATTCTTCTACTTTTTGGGAGCGCACGAGTGCAAGGGCCTTGAGAGACTATTTATCGAGACATGTAAGCTGAAAGCTGTCGCGATGCGGTATCAGAACATGCCTTGACTAGTAGGTTGTTGGAATACTTCTTGAGTAGCTTGTTGCAAGAAACGATTGCCGATTTGTTCGAGCCGGTATCGAGAGCCTCTGCGGGCGAAGTGATTGGCTAGTTAGCATTGCAGTTTACCAAAGGAAGGTCGAGCTTGGGACGAACCATAGATGGGACGAATTTGGCGTTCGAGGGTTACTGCGGCAGACATTTTGGTGTCGAAGACAAGTTGGGCTGAGACGGTTGTTTTGGACCTGAACGTTGAACGAAGGGGAGAGCCGACGAATTTTTAAGAACAAAGTCCTCCACTAACCGACGTTCCGTTACACGGCATTTTTCGGCGGTGATTGACCGACGTATTATCTTTCTGGACTTGCACCATCGAGTAATAACACACACGCCGCGACAACGCGCAAGACACGGAATGTCGCCTCAGGTATTACTTTCACGGTTGGCCATATTTTCAATACGAATCTTGTTTCGACTCACTCACTCCTTGGTAGTGGAATAGACCCTCTGCTGGGTGCGTTCACGGGGTGCTTCGCTTACTACCTCTACGAGACAAATCCTCGCACTGCGCTGCCTCCCGATCAACGATTGGGTGCTCTTCTGCAGTGGAAGTGGGCCAAGCGGCAACGGGAAAGAGCGGGTGAAAAATCACGGCACAGAGAAGCGAAAGGACATTCCGAGTCGACTGAACCTCACGGAGCAGAGAGTAGTACTACCAAGTAACAGCGCACTGGAAAATATCCGATGGCTTTCAAAACCACTCATATGTTATGTTAGTAGTCATCGCGTCCCCATATGGACATGCCAAATTGAGAAAAAGGCAAGATGTTGGTCCGTGCGCGAACGAGAGAGGTATATAAGCTGATGGCAGACGAGAGAAAACCTCATACTTACCTTGATGGCGCTTGCCTCTTCATGTAACCAGGTGGGCGGGCCGCGGGGACCATCCATAGCACGGCGACCTTGTCCATACAGAGGGTGCTCGCGCCTTGTATGAGCTTCGGCTCATGCACTGTCTCAATATTTTCCTGTCCTACCACGGCCACTCTGGCTGGGTAGGCCGTCGTTTTTTTTGTTCTCACATCGTGCTAACCCTAACCCTATGTACCAGCATCCGTGACATGTTTAATTACCTTGCTTGTTGCGAATTTACATCAACATTGTCTGCAGAGCTTCCATCACCCCATGAAAGATTTCCTGCTCCTCCTTGCTGAGTTCCCCTTCTTCCGTATGCCCCTTTGATTTCTGAAGCGCAATTCCTACGACAACACTGCGAGGTTCATCTCCGATTGCTAGCCAGACTAGAGTTGCAATCTCTGCTGCGTAAAGCGAGTAAAGTGTTTGCATGTGTGCTGATGGTGCACTCCCAAGGATGGGTGTGAGTTGTATGGCTGGAGGGGGGGAAGGGAGAGATTTTCGCAGATCAGAAATATTGAATGAAGTATAGGCATGCAGATCCGTTGTCGATGGAACGGAGGCTTGGATCTTTACACCAGTTAGCAGTTGGTCGGACCCTCGAGAGGGAAAGGACGAGTGTACCAAATTGCCTATTTTGCCCATCTGGGTGACGAGTACGAGGATCCGATCAGCAAATGGTTGAACGACAAGTTCTGTGCGCAGGTCGTGTACAAGTACAGACGTCTGGAGAAACCTGGACATGGCGTCGGTAGTGGCAAGAGACTAACTAGTAAGAAGAAACTTATTTTGGCTAACTAGTAGTAGCCATCACGTATTCCCATAATTGTCCTCGACGCACTCGACAGCGGATGTCGACTTTGGAAGGGAAGAGTTCTCCTACCAAAAGAAAAACCAATGACAATGCAAGATGGCGAGCAAATTGGTGGGACTTGCATCCTCTCGCGGAGGACGTTCGCAGGTACGTCCATCTTTTCGCGCGCATGTATCCCTACAACCCTGACCCCATCACAGACCCGTTGCTTGGTCCAGCTCATCCACACTATTCACCGCGCATCCTACACAGCCCATCATCATCGCTCGTCTCTTCCCATCCTCAAAGCAATTCTTGGTCGTATCCCCAGATCCAATTCTCCGCTCCTCCGCTTCCTATGGACCACCCACCGTCATCAGTGTATCCCCGAATGACCACTGGTTGTTCGCATTCTTCCCTAGCCACGAAGGCGACAGTATCGCTTGTCTTTGGAATCGTGGGCCTTGTGTAGATGCTTGGATAGTCAAAGAGTGCTGGCCATTCAGCCGAGGCGCCAGCGTCATAACATGTGCCTGGGCGGGCACTGAACGTGAGGTGCGTCGTCTCGTCGAATCCAGACAAGCGCTGCCATTCATCTGGAATAGTGGTCAACCTCTGCAGATGGTTCATCGTTTCGTCTTCCATCTTGGGGTCCACTTACACCAGTGTCGAATCCAACTCTCCTACTTGTGACGCAAGCCCACCAGCTTCATGTTTGCTACATCCGCACCTATGCCCCCTCTCTCAAAATGTTGCTCTGCTCCTTAACTCAGCCCTATTTCACTGCCGAGAATCAGCCTCTCGGTGCGATGCACGACACCCCGGCTGGCCCTAAGACCTCGAGATTATGCATCTATGCCGCTATCGGATACATTTACGGCGGTAAAAGTTCTCTTCCATTTTTCTCCTTTCATGCCGTCTCACCTTGTTGTTGCATCAGAGTCCTCCATTCTGGTCGCAATGAGGTCTAGGAGGTATCCCACCTCTGACAGCTTGAAACCGGCCGCTTACAACGATCTCGACCTTGGTATTTCATTAGATATTCCGCAATCGCAGGATTCATCTCCAGAGGAACAAGTTCCATCATTGGATTGGGGCGCATTAGCGGAAGAACAGACAATCGAGCTGTGTGAAGTTAAGCTCCGTTTCGATGGAATGTATATGAGTATGATCTCGATTACTGTCGCTTGTGAACTACTCAAGCATGGATTTCGGAATGCTAGGTCTGATCAGTCAACCACTTCCACCTTTTCATCAACCCTTTCCCCACATGAGCGGCCTCACGTTCGTGTGCTCTCCACCTCCGAAGCCCGATCCCTCAGCTTCGCCGAGAACCTCACCTAAGAGAGATAAGCAACCTATACGTCCGGCGGAAACCCTATCAACATTCCTGGTGGCATCTTTCTTGGACTTCGAAGAATGTAGGGCTACCCATTTCCATGTGCGCTTGGTCCGCTGACATGAACCGTAAACCTGCTTACTGCTACGTAGACAGCACAATCCCAAAATCGGCTGTTGTAGCGTACACTCTCGCCCGCGCGCCGTCTTCAGCCATACCGATTAAGATAGCTTGGGTAATATCCGTCATGGTATCTTGTTGCTGAACACTAACACACTTAACCAGACTACTCACCAGGTCGGAGAGCGCTCATTTTCCTCGCGTGTTTTGGCGCTCTCGTGTCCGGCATGGGTCTCCACTAACTCCCGGAAGAGGGGTCTGATAACCTTGTTGGCGGATGCAGGTGGTCCTTTGTCCCGACGGAACCGGGAGGCGGGGGAAGTGGCAGTTGGTAACATTGTTGTTCTGCGACTGTGCGTTGCGGTGATGTATAAATATTGAATCACTGATGTATTGGAATTGTTTTTGCAGACCTGACCTTACTGATGACCCTGAATGGGAACAGTTGCCGATCATGGCACCAATTAGCAGGGCAGGCATGGATTGTAAGTTCATCCATGTCAGCAAGTACTCTACACATTCAAATTCGTGTATTCCAGGGCCAGTGAATATGGTAACGTCAAGAAATTATGTGCATTTGTGCGCAATAGCTTTGTGTAGAATGTCAATATATACTCTACCCAAGCAACTCACGAAAATATCAATATCAGGGGGTACGTACGTTCTACCTTTCCGTAGTATTCTCAACCTCATAGTTCTTAGATTCTGCTCCGAGAAACATCTCAGCTCTTTCCGTGGCACTTGTTACTTCTCTCCAATCGCGCAGATCGATAGCGGACATTGCTCATGTCCTTGCTACACCTGCGGTGCCGTTGGATACCGTTGTGGATACCGTGAAGGGGACGTGGTTAGCGTTTGAGGTAAATGTACGTGCTGGGGTAGTCGGCGCGTTTAGTGTTGCAGATGTTCTGGGAGCGACCGTCGAGGTTTACAGGTCAGCTGATCCCTGATTCTCCTTGACCATTTGTCACGCCACTTCTCAGAACGAGAGCGCGACTTCTCGTCGATGACGACGAGAAGGATTTGTTGTCGTCGCTTTGGAGGAATGCCCACGACATGTGTTCTGTAACAGCCTGCCTTGCTGCATTTGAAGACTGTAAGGAGCCTGAGGGATACGATCTGGGTAGAATGATATTTTCCTCGTGATAGAAACGATTGCACTGACCCTTTCTATCCAGAGGCTATCTGGCAACTCGTTAGTCTGTCAGGGTGGGTAGTCAGCTTTCTGGAGAAGCTCATGAAGGAATGCCTCTCGACCGCCGATTTAACCGACCTAACTCCAAACGCGAACGAGTTTCAACCAAAACTCGAGCCTGTTGATGACACGGACGTCTTCGCCATGGATGGTATGTTCCTCTGCATCCTGCACTCGTAATGGAGCGGCTTACCCACTCCAGAAAGCAAGCGGGCTCCTCTCTCTTCCCGTTTTGATTCACCTATTTTGCTTTACCTCATGCATCCACTTATCCTAACAAATCTAATTGGGGTGATAATGCACGTGAATCGGTTCTACCATTCACTTAGTGCACTCACACCCAAAGGAGAAAACTCTCAGATTGCGCGGGATATCCTTATGGATGTTATTGGTTGCTCTGGGCTCGATCTCAGAGGAATAGAGGAGATATTAAAAGGCACGATGCCTGACGTGAGAAGTATTCCTGGTAAGTTGATATATCCTGTCTCTATCATTATAAGGCACAATCGTTGAGTAAACAATTCTCCACGTTAATTCCGTCGTACCTCCCCCGATTTTTGCAACAGGGGATGAAGCGAGGTTGTCGTTATCGAAATGTCACCCGGTCCCTGCTCAATACCCAATTTTACGAAAAGTGGTACACGCACTGTCTACATCTACAGCGATCGACAAACCGCGTTTGTTTATCAAGGCTGCAGATCTCGTTGATGGATTCACAAGCTTGTCAAATTCTGAACAGTCTAGCAAACCACAGGACAGGGACGTAGTTACAAAGGGTGTTTTGATACGGCGCAACCCCAGCTTGCTATGCCTCCGGTGCGGATGTAGGTCAGAGATAGGCGGGGCGGTGAGCGTTGCAGGACATGTCTCGTTGAGGTGGAGAACCTGGGAGAAAATGTGGGCGAGCCGCTGTGTTTGTAGCGGAACGTGGATCAGTGGAAACGTATAGGAGATTTGCTGTCGCGATCCATAGTACCACTGCATGTACTTGCTCATGCAATGTGACGAGCTACTTGCTGCGAGTGTGTCAGTATGACCTTGCTAGATCGGCGAAAGCGTACCGTATAACATGGATAAACCCACAACCCCCAGAATGCGGCTGTCCACCCACGACAGCGATAACGGTCTGACACAAAGGCAGAGATCATCGAGCCCGTGAATGAAAATGATCGTCCTGAGTTACGCAGACAAAAGCGGTAGCGAACGGAGGAACGCTCATGAGCTGAGCTCGGTTGCCCGCATAACCACTGAGACCAGCCACGATCGTCGGTTCAAAATTAGTGTGAACGAAGGAAGCCAGAGGTATTGATGAACAAAACTCACTAAGCCAAGCCGTACGGGTCGTCCCTGAGAGGTGTGGAGTGAGCCCAAGGTAAATGGGAACGTTCAGCCGTATCATTGAAAAACAGGACAATGGCGAGAAGCCGGACATGCGATGATTTTGTTGACTCAATGACTTCCGTCCAACTGAAGCTGTCTTTTTTGTCACCCTGCGATACGGCGCCATCTTCTTTGAGACAAAACACGACATATGCCCGCTCTTCTTCTGAAAAGAAGCGTACCCTTTCAGGCGAACGAGGAAGCAGGAAAAAGGAGATGATTCCAAAGAAGGTAAAGATTCCTTCCTATCGTAAGGGGTGAACAAAACCTCAGGAAGCAGTATATAGCTGCCTACAAGGCTGAATATCCAAGCCCAGCCGGGCCTACCGCCCTTTCCATTGATCTCATCGATCGCTGCAGCGAGTAAACCAGAAAAGGCACCTGATAAGGAAGCTGACGCGAAGGTAGCCACTCGGTCGAGAGGGTCGTCAGGAGGTACGGCAAGGGTGACTTGATACTTACCTTATTTGCAGTCTCTTGCGAGGCCCAAAGAAAGAGAGACAGACCACAAGGGCAGGGAAAAGGCCATCTGGACCACTGATGAATGAAAAGCACTGGGGATGGACCCTGAGCAACCTTCCATCAGCCCCAAGAAGAATTGACAAACAAGCAACCCAGACTAGTTATGGACGACACCTATCAGCGCTCTGAGTAAATGTCCGATTTCAGGTTGACAGCGACACTCTCACCTTGTAAGGTGGTAACAAGATCCCACATAGTGACCATGGTAGGAAGCATAAGATTGGGATTGGGCCCGATACTACGCTGGAATGTGAAGACGTGTAACAGGTCGCACTCTCAAAGCTGTTGTGATGAACCTTCAAGAGCAAGTTCGAGAAGAACTCCACCCTGTGCACATCTATCTCAAGGTTGTGCCCCGTGTGGCAAAAGTTTAGGCACTTACGCACAAGTGACAGTCAAAGCCACGGAATACTACACGATGATGAGCCGGAACAAGTCGAATTTTAGCAGTGCAGTCCGACGTACCTCGTAGTTAGACATTTCCAAGGACGTCTGCATTCCAGCTACACGGGCGTCTGAGACGTTGTTCCTGTCCTACAGGTCCTCTACAATTTGAGCAGTGAAGGAATCTAGACACGAAACATACCAAGAAAGAAAGTAGATAGAAGGTTGCGCATATTGGAAGAACTCATCTGTAGAGCTTCGTCCAGACAGACCCCTCAAAGGCACCACATTCCATTTCTGAAAACTCGTCATCCTTGGGTTCGTCGAGTTCCTTGACCCTGTCTGGAGTGGGAGTCGTGCATTGTATCCGGTCCGTCCATCATGTCGTGGATGGCTCA
>JBBPMQ010000079.1:0-60438 GCA_038090375.1 Boletus rubroflammeus
CTCTTGGCATCTCGCATTCGCACGTTCAAAGGTGGTGTGATTGGATTCTACCTCTTTGCTGACTACGAGCTCGACCCAAAGACACCAACAGGATACATGGTCCACCCTGAGGACGGCAGCGGCAAGTATCTGCGACTTGCCTACCTCCAAGCCGACAGCCAGTGAGCGAGCGCTCTCCAGCGCATCTTCCCCCATGCCCCATTCCTTCTCCAGCCTGCTTTTCATTTCCCCTCTCTTGTTTTGTCCATGTGAGCACTCTGCAGCATGTCGTCCCTCCCCCCCTCTTCCTGTTTCTCTGTTTCTCTGTTTCTTTCTTTCCAGCTTGCTTTTCATTGCCCCCTCTTGTTTTGTCCTCTTCGTGTTTTCCATTCCGTGGTCTCATCAGTGCTGGCATATTCACGTCGTTGTCCCCCTCTCATGTCGTCACATCCGACTCCATTCTTCGTCCACAGTGGTCCTCGTGTGCTCGACTCAGTAGTATTCATGCCCTTGTGTATCTACACAATATGTACCACACATCTGTCCGTACGGCCCGCAAGTGGCACTACAACAGCCCCGCCAAACTTTTCGACCTTAGCGAAAATTCCCCAGCCAGCGCATGACTCAGGGGCGGATCACGTGTCCACACAACGGTCCCAAATGGTCCTCACGTGCAGGGGACTGTTTGGGACCATTCTGTGGGAATCCTGGGTATGACGAATCTCCCGCTGGAGTGGCTGGAGGTTGGAAAATTCAATTCCGAGATGTCCTCGAAAGTTCAATTCCGTGACTTTTTGGATAGACGGACTGGTAAATCTGGGTTTGAATTTGGCGGGACGAGCGGATTCCCAGAGTCAGATGACCTTGAGCCAATAAGATAATGAGCATTTTCATCATTGGAAAATGGAAATATCACAGGAAACAAAATGATGATAAATGAAAATAAGTGATAAGATAAGATTGAGTCGATGATCAAGTTTCCCGTCCGACATCGCTCAACACAAGGCTCAATGGATATCATCATTCACGGCATTCGAAGCGCTCCATCGATGTTCTCAGCCAAATGGCTGATAATTTGCTCCATGATCGAGTACCAAAGTCATGTCTGGTCACCTTGTCGAACAACGAGAAGATCGACGCACTCCAGGCATGCCTTATCGTCTGGACTCTCTCATTGCCTCTTTTAGACGGGCTGGTCACCAGACTAGTACTCTGCGCTTTCTCGCCCGTCTTATTTTCCTCTCTCGCCCGCAAGGTCCATGACGTACGACTTCCGTTGCTTACGTGGCTCAGTCGCAGGCTCGTCGACAATCGTGTGTCCGATTTCTACGCTAATTTGTCATCTAAATAAAGATTTGAGAATCGAGGACGAACAGATGGAAAAGGGAGCGGCGAAAACCAAAGAGAACTACATTGATAAGGGTGAACACAATATATAGCTGGCAGGGACCTTGCTTGGAACCGTGGGTGTGCACAGCATTATCATAACATAATAACAGAAACCGTTATTTTTGTGCGTGGGCACTCTATATTGTACTCGATTTAGATTTCACGAGAGATTAGGGAGATAGATGTATCTGTAGGTTTGATTTTCTACAACATCCATCTCGACAGAAAAGGGGTGGTTACCTTTTAACCGGTACTTTAGACGTTTTGCACAAGAAGCCAACACCACCTAAAAAAAAATTATAGCCCACCGCGAGGGTCGAACTCGCAGCCTTCAGATCACCGCCTTGCACGACTCGTACAATCGTAAAAGTCTGACGCTCTATCCGATTGAGCTAGGCGGGCGATAATAGATACTATCAACTGCTACACATCACACATGATCAGCAGACGCCACGTGATGATGTTCGACATGCACGTGAGTCTCCGACGCGTACCACTTTACCAGCGCGCGACGTGACTGAAGTGGTGCATTCACTGCATTGTATGGCATTGGTAGTACTGTCATGGTATCGGATAAAGAAAAAGCCAAGTCGAGGTAAGCTGTGGCAACTCTTCGTTCCGACTCTACCATTCAACCCGACTGCGATTATCTAAACAGACTGTCATCCTCCGCCGAAAATAGCCCTACCCTCCAAATCATAGAGATTTCATCTGATTCTGAAGACGACGTGTAAGCGGTTGTCTTCGTATTGAAAGCTCTCGGTAATGATGTTCTAATTATCTGTAGGTTTTATCAGCCACACCCTAGGTAAGATTTCAGCACAGTGTGATCCTCTCCAAGAATTCCCATGAACGACTGCAGGAAGTTCGCATCTACATCGCAAGGAGAGAACAAACATCACGAGCCAGGTTATATTTTGGAGAACGACGTGATTGAATTGACTGACAGCGAGTCGAGTAACTCCTCGGACCTTCCAGACATGCTGTCCCCTTTGGTCAAAGGGCCACGAAGAAAAGGGTTTACGAGCTCGAGGAGACAACGACCACCTTCCGAAAAATCCATATCTTTATATGTCGATACAAGTGACGACGGAGAGTCTGACGAAAACGGCATTCTCGTATTGTGCGTGCTTGGTGGATTATTGTTCCGATTTGCCCATTTTTGCCTAGGAATGATCCCCCTGGCTCCCTCATGCCAATTCGAAGCATCCCTCCTGCCAAAGGTATTTTTAGGACTTTTCTGCCAACATACTGAGGGAAGTTTCACCGAGACCTCGTTTATTGGTGTAGGTCAAGATGTTACAAAGGGCAACCCGTTACTCGACTCTCCGAAGAAGAACGCCGTTCCTGAATGCTCTCAGGCTGCACGGAAGTCATCCAGCAAAAAAACAGGGTGTTCAGCGCACAAGGCAAAAGAGCAAGCCCGACGACAGAAGTATGCTACCGAATTGTTCACCGAGCTTAACAAATATGTGTTTGGTGATCGCCTGCCAAAGAATACTACTCTCGAATGGAGCAAACGCCTGTTGACAACTGCAGGACGAGCACGCTGGCACTGGTGAGTGAACCACGCCTCCAGGAACCCTAGACGCATTGACTACTCTTTATTTTTAGCTCGCGTGAGGGCGCACATACCACGAAGATTGAATTGGCGTCCAAGATCTTGGATTGCGATGGTGAGCTGGTTGTGGTTTCGGGCGCAACGCGTTATGCTGATAATTTGAATGGGTCATTTAGAACGCATTCGAAATACCCTGTCTCACGAGATGTGCCATTTAGCATGCTGGGTGATTGATAACCACCCTCGGGAAGGACATGGTCAACTTTTCAAGTCATGGTTGGTGCCATCCCATTTTGCTATTTGATCTACTGTCGAAAAAATATTACCAGGGCAAACAAAGTGATGCACAAGCATCCGGATATCCATATTTCTGTAAGAAGTCCACGTTTAGCCCAGAAATACTTGTGCTAATTATGGTAGACCCGGCATAACTATGAAATATCATACCCGTATGAATGGAGTGAGCTTGTTTATGTTGTTGTCTTGCTTGGTATCTCCTTTGATCTCACACTCGACTTTAGAGTGCGAGAAGTGCTCAAAAATGTGAGCACGATGAAGTCCTACCGGAAGTGTCTGATCAGTTGTTCTTAGCTATGGTAGATACTCCAAATCTATACGGCCAGATGAATGTGGTAAGTCAAAGCACTCGAATATGGATTTACTGGTATAGCGATGATGTTTCGCTGGGACAGTGTGTGGTGCCTGTAAAGCGGGCAAGCTGATCCCTCTATTTGTCGAAAGAAGACAAATGACCCCCAAGGTCGGCCGTATGGCCGTAGCCAGGCCTCGAGGTACAGATGAACCATTCTGTCGCATTTTTGCAATGCTGAGTGTTGGTGATTCATCATCACAGACTCTCCGCACTCAATAGTTGGGAGTCCAACCAGGAATGGTCCTGGCACGCAGCAAACCTCCGTACCTTTAACGAATCTCGGTGACAAGGATATCCTGAGCCTTGTGAACGCACTCAACGGCATATCTATCGACAACCCAAGGGACTCGTAGATTGATTCATGACTAGCTGTTGAAGTTTCAAAGATTCTGAATATGTATTCCTCTCCCAGTTTTATGATAAATTGACCAGGAAACTTGCACGTCACTGTAGAATGTATAAATATACAGCACTATAAATAACGAGTGAACAATGTTATACACAGTGAACAGACAGACGGACATCAAAGTTGGAATTAGACTCCACGAGATGAAAGATAGACTATTTCAAGTCGAACAGTATTTCCTGTTGCGATACGCCACGTAGACGTCCTCGGACTCGTGTTGGAGAGATTGGAAATGATAGTCGTCAAATCCGGCAAGACCGATGACATCGAAAGTTGCGCGAGAAAACCAGTGTGAGACATCAAGCACAGTTTCGGGGGCAGACGGGGATGGGGGAGAAAGTGGGCCATCGGTGGATATAGGTTGTTCTGTCAATAGTTCCCAGCGATCGCGAACCTCCTCCCTTTTGGAAGAATATGGGCGTCATAGCCTTGATGGACTGCGTGGAGAATGCTGGCGCAATCAAATTTCTCTAGAGAGCGGAAGTTAACGCCTTTTGAGTCCAACAATCAAGTGATATCGACAGGCTCGTACCAGATACTCGTGTTCTTCGCCCTCCATGGCAAACACACCTTCCGTATACATGATCAGACCATGGACACCACGACCATCTGATTACAAACTAACCTCGTCCAAAAAGCCTCGAAAGAAGCGGCTGTGAGTTTGCCATGGCTTCTCGTAAAACGGAGAGTTGAAGTCCTTGAGGACATGTAAAATTACTCGACAATCAATAGAGAAGAGACGGTAATCATGCTACTAATAAGCGTCAGTTGTTGTCAGTTCACGAATCACCACCATCTTCTGTTACGTTCCATAATACCGACTCTTCCGAATTCGTGAAACCTAAATGTCTGCCTTGACCCAACTGTCGTGTCGTGCGTGTCTGGACTGTAAAGTACAGAAGCTTCCGAAACGACGTCCCTAAAATGATTATGGAAGAACGACGCAAAGTTTGGGACCCTGCATGTTCTTGAGTGAGTCAAAAATGGCAGCGGCGACCAGCATATTGATCAACCACACCGCTCCTCTTGCCAGCAAAAGCAACATAACGACACTGCAACCCTTCAAGGCACCGTGACAGGCATCCAGATAGAAATGACTGCAGGCTATTTGTCACCCTCGAGGAATGCGCGTGCGGGGTATGGACTGGTGGTTGAGAAGTGGAACGGCGATCTAGAAGGGCCCTTCAAGGAATCCGTCTACGTACGCGAATCTGGAAGTACAAGCATCAAGATTTTTTGGGAAAGGCCCAATTGCTGTTAGTACATTCATCGACTTTGATTTACCCACTTGCCAGCACTTACCTAATGACGGGTCAGCGAAGTCCTTGTCAAATCCCTGTTTACATCAATTCAAGACTGAGATCCAGGACTGCCTGTATCTGGGGCGAACATCGCCGATCATGTAAGTGTTATTCCAGAAGGAGAGGTTTCCGAAGTGCCATGATGTTGCTCGAGCCTCAAGATAGGCCGGTGCTGTTTGGTGTTCGGTCACCCTTGTGAATCGTGATAAAACTACGCCTAAATTGTTTGTGCTCTCTTCTAGGTGGCAATGGTGATCAAGCTGCAGAATGTCATTAATCCAAGTACATGACTTGCATGCATGGTGTAACCTGTGTAACGCAACAACGAGGGAGAATTACAAAGGTTGCAACATGTGTGAAACGAAAAGCGTCCGAATATCAAAACCCATGAGAAGTGGTTCTAGAATCTGTATTTATATTTCTGTCCCAGCATGACGTGGGCCGTTGGACGATGGTACGTTTGCTTACCACTCATCCACACCTACCCATTCTTCGTCCTTGACGTGTAACCATTCATGGTCGATCATATCTCGTGCTTCTTTACGCTCTCGCTGATCAACCGCGAGCATAGACTCCAGGAAAGCGCAGAGATGCGCGGCAGCAGCTTTCGACAGTAGGTATTTTTCCACCATTACGCGGTGCAGCGGCCATGGCTTCAGTGTTTTGATGTACCGTAGTGCACCTGAAACACATCAGGAAACAATTCGACAACAAGTTTGGAGGACTGACCTGTGTGATCAAATAGTTCTCTACTATACCTGCCCCCCATCTTCGCCTCAAGAGAAAAATCACCCATTAGCTCGATGATCTGGGCCATATGATCATCATCTTTGGTAAATAATTCGCCCTGCCCGTGTGGATCAAAAAGGAACTCGGCAGTCAATAGTTCGAAAACGACGCATGCCACACTCCACATGTCGACACGAGTTCCCCAGTCGCGCCGCCCGAGGATAGCTTCAGGAGCGCGATATTGGCGGGTCTGGATATCTTCAGTGTAATGTTGATTTGAGGGTGTTGCGTTGCCCAGGTCGGCGATCTTAATCGTGAGCGGGGTATACCCCACAGGATTTGGGGGAGGCTGGGAGGTAGCACAAGCAGTAGAGGAAGAGATGGATGAGTGGCTCGGAGCAGAGTAATTTGTCCGTTGAGGAGCGGTCCGGGAGAGCAACGACGGACCAATGGGAGCGTGTGGAATATCATTTTGGGAATGTGATTGGATGAGAGGCGACGTTGGGGGCTCGGCAACAGAATTACGCGAGTCCGGTAGAGATTTCTCCTTCAAATGCGGAAGAAGGTCGGAGACTGTGATGGAAGCCATCTTGGACAACGCGGGGATATCTGTACTCTCCATGGAAGTTGGTGGAGTGCTGAGGATACTATGAGTACCGGCGTGCATTGAAAATTCGGAGGTGGTTGATGCCGTGGACGGACTGCCAGATTGTAACAAGGGCTGGTCATTGGGAACGACTTTGGGATCTGGAGATCCAGGGTGCTTCGACAGTCCGCTAGTAGAGGGTCCGTGCGGAGGAACGGTAGACAAGAAATGATTCTGAAGACTTGGGCTACTTGCACTGGCGCTGATGCTACCGCATCTAGACAAAGGGCTCGACAGTGGTTGTGAGTCGAAAATCTCGACGTGACGTTCGCGGCCGGGAGGTCGACGGTTGGGGATGGTCATGCCCAAGCGGGACTTTGTAGGGTGAGGCACGCCGACTTGACGCGAACGGGGAGAAGGGGACACGGAGAGTTCGGCGAGGATGTGCGCCTCAACATCCGGGATGGAGATGACTGAAAATGAGCGTAAGTATATGAAAGGAATGGAGAGGGTGGACATACGAATATTCTCTGGCTTGATGTCAGTGTGTACTAGGTCACACTCATCGTGGAGGTACTGGAGACCAAGAAGCACCTGCCTGGCGATCAGCTTGACAAGAGGCTGTGGAACACCCTTTTTCTTGTGGCGCTCAATGAGAGTCAAAAGGTTCTCTCCAAGGGGTTCGAAAACGATGCATATGTGGATGTCTGGCCCAAGGTGCGTGAAAGAGTCGAGGAAAGAGACGATGTAGGCACGACCTGGATGAGCAGCATTTGCGTTTGATACTTTGGTGAGGAGCTTTATCTCATCGCGGGCTGTGTCGGCATAGCGGGAAGCGGACTTGACGACCTTGAGGGCAGAATAGCGGGATTGGCTGGGGAGAAATGAAAAAGAGAACGAAGAGGGAGGAAGGGGAACGCACTGGGTATCATGAACGAGCCAGACGGTAGAGAAGTGGCCCCAGCTGTGAGAAGGATGAGAAAGGGGAGAAAGGGAGAGAAAGGGGAATACCCGAGTTTTCTGAGGACGAGATAGCGACCATCCTTGAAGGTGTCGTGAATCTTTACGGGTAGATAGCCCCCAGCATTGTAATCTGCTGGAGACTCCTCCTCCTTCGAAACATTGTCTCGGACGGGGACAATCTTTGGGCCTGATGAAGTAACGACGTACTGATATTTAGCGCATGGCTCCTTTGGCGCCATAAAATGTGAGCGGAGGGATACGGATGAGGAGGAGGAGAACAACTGAACGGGTATCCGAACACGGATCCGGCTAATCGGAGTCGCGGCAATCAAACCGCGCACAACCCGAGTGAGACATAAGTATCAGCTGGCCGAGCAACCGCCGCCCGCATCGTCCACGACGACCACTTCCACGGCGCAACATGTCGGTCAAGAACTTCATCGGCGCCGTCAAAGATGAATGGCGACTCTTCAGGTATTCGCTCTTATCCAGCTTCAAACTTGATCTCCCTCATCCTCTCTTTCGCTCAGCGATCGCCCCAACGACTACACTATCGGTTCCTCCATCGGTTTCGGCGCGTCCTCCGTCGTGTACGCAGCCGTGTACAACCCTCCCCCTCCGGAACTCCCTCGTCCATTTCCGTGCGCGCTCAAGGTCCTTGATCTCGACTCCCTTCCCCAAAAGTCTCTCGCTCTCCTTCAGCGCGAGACCCAGCTCATGTCCCTTTCAAAGCACCCAAATGTCCTCCGCGTACGTGGAAGCTGGATCGACGGCCACAAACTCTACATCGCCCTCCGTCTCATGAACAAAGGCAGTGCCGCGGACATCATGCACTATGCTTGGCCCGGTGGCATGGAAGAGGATGTCGTAAAGTGTATCCTCAAACAAGCTCTAGAAGGCCTCAAGTCAGTCCTCCTTCCCCAGCCTCCTAATCCCTCTAATAGCTCCATCCAGTTATCTCCATATAAATGAATTCATTCATCGTGACATAAAGGCAGCCAATCTGCTCGTCGATGATGACGGCACCGTCCTAGTAGGTGACCTTGGCGTTGCCGCTCCCCTCGTAGATGATGGTGAACAATCGGTTATCCATCCCATCAGCTCTGCCACCTCAAACCTGAAATTCGACCTCCCACCTCGTCGAAAATATTCAGACGACGGCATCCCTCACTCACGTCCACAGCTCGGCAAGCGCAGGTCTTTCGTTGGTACCGTGCGTCCATACCCGCGTGTGTCTAGCACCTCCACTCATCCGCCATTGATAGCCATGTTGGATGGCACCAGAGCTCATTCAGGGAAAACGTTACGACGCCAAGGCTGATATTTGGTCATTTGGAATTACTGCCATCGAACTCACGCAAGGCCGCCCACCACGATCGCGCGAAAGTCCACACACCGTACTTCTGCAAACGTGCGTCTCACGTTCTATCAGAAACCCACGAGTTATCCGTTCATCAACTTGTTTTCTCACCAGCGTCCAGGGAAAACCACCAACCCTAGATCGGAAAGGAGGCGTACATCGTTATTCCCGTGCGTTCAAGGAGATCGTCGATGCCTGTCTCGCCAAAGATCCCTCGAAACGGTAAGTAGTTCTTGTTTTACTTGCCGACCATTCGTTTCCTCACACACACACAGCCCAACAGCAGCTGAACTTTTGCAGACCCCATTTTTCAAGAGTGCAAAAAAGAAAACATCTCTCGTTGGGACGATATTAGATGGGCTTCCCCCACTAACCATGCGTCAAGAACGCTGTCACCGTCCAGAATGCTTGACGACTCAGCGTACCATGGATTCGTGGGACTTTGGTTCGACTACCACAAGTTCCCAAACATCCCCTCTCATTAGATCCAGCCCAAGGATTGCACAGAAGACTAAAACCTTGAGCATTGCCTCCGAACGCAACCTCGACGACGACCCAGAAACTCTTGGTCGCTTATCCAATGACAATAGTGCGGAGCTCCCGCGACAAGCCACCATGGAACCTAGCGCAACGACCTCATGATTGAACTAGGGGGATCTGTTCCCGCTTCATCCTGACATTCCCCACCATCCTCGTACTCTTCGGTGGTGACACCGCCCAATTCAACCTCCCCTCCAAGCCTTTGGGACAGACTTATTCGAAGACCTAATCTAACGCACCGATATCTATTTACAAATTCGCGTGCCTGGATCTACTCTAGTTGTAATCCTAGTCAGCTTAAGACACTTACTACGCTTAGTCGCCAACTTACCCACACAGATAATATACCTTTTCTACCGATTGCAAACTAGTATTGTGCACACATGGCGAAGCTCACGGTTGCATGCAAAGGCCTCTAATTGAATGTATCCGCGAATTACATAGATTCTAATGATATCATGGTAGTCAGCCTTTACCCAATGGTGAGCTTGCCATCTGCATCGTTGAACTCATAGGGAGGAATCTCCAGATTAAGCTGCAGGGAGAAGTTTCAATCGTCAAAGTCGACTCATAAATAGGTTTCCTTACCGGTGCTGGTCCCTTGCGTGCGCGACCGGCTAGTGGAAGCGTGTTAACAGAAGGTACCATTGGAACAGACGAAACTTACAGATATCATAATGCGAACCATGGCAAGGACAGAACCACCCTCCGAAATCACCTGCCTCGCCAATTGGGACACAACCCAGATGGGTGCAAACGCCGAGCATGACCAGCCATTCGGGTTTCTTTGTCCGATTCTCGTCGCTCTCTGGGTCCCTGAACGTCTTCCAGTTGGTACTCCTAGCCTCTTGGATCTCGTCGGATGTGCGGTGACGAATAAAGACAGGCTTTCCGCGCCATTTGATGATTACGTTTTTGCCCTCTGGGATACTGGCAAGTTCGACTTCGGTCTTTGCGAGCGCAAGGACATCAGCGGAGGCGGCCATCGTCTCAAGGAAGCCAGTGATGGCGGACTTGGCGACAGAAGCGGAGAGGACGCCAAGGGAACCAACCATAAAGTACGACATGGCACGGTTGGCTTCGTCCGACTTGGGGCGGTATGAGGAAAAGTCGGGGACCTCGGGAGCGTCTTTTGCAACGGCAGAGGTATGAAGGAGACGGGGCTGGTAGAAAGACGTTGTAGACGGAGCTGTTTTTTTTTTTTGAGGTCGGGATTAGCATGGGTAGACGTTTGCTTTTGAGGCGTGCTTACAAACGTAGGTCCTGGAGACAAGGCCCACAGAGGTCGTCTTTACACTACCAGCGAAGCTCCTCGGCGCGTCCGAGCGAGGAGCAGCACCATGTCCGTGGTCATGCCCGTCGACAGGTGCACGAGCGGCGAGGTTGAGGCGGGGTGCGCTTGGAAGGCCGCTGGGGAGGGCGCGGACGGTGGGTGCGAGGTTGACTGATTTTCTGGCCACTTGGAAGGAGGCCATCTTTGGCGGTGGTTGGGAGTGCTACTGGTACAGACCGAGACACTTTCGCGACAACCCGTATATTCCCGATGGCGGTAAACAGTACAGCCACAGCTACCACTCGTCAATACCTGGCACCTTGTACCCAAACCAGCCGTCTCCCCAGCTTTCACGCATGAACGAAAACGCAATCCACATTATCCACTTCTGCATGAAATGCCCGACCACACTATGCTCCTTTTTCAGGCTACCGCGACGGTTTGCCTCGTCCACTATCTCATTGACCCGAGGCTGTCGATCCATCTGAAAAGTGGCCAGCATGGATGTCCAGTCCAGTCCATTCGGACCAGAAACAGAGGATTCAGCGCTTTCAATCTGCCTTCGCAAAAGGTAGGCAAGATACCCGGCATCCTCAAGCGCTTGGGATGCCCCTTGTCCAGAGTGCGGGGGCATCGCTATAGAGCCAAACTTGACTGCCAACGCGACTTCTGAGAGAGGATATCCCACATACCATGAGCAGCGTCGCCGATGAGCACCGTGCGTCGACTGTGCCAGCGTTCCAGCTTCTGAACTTCGAATACAGGCCAGACGAAGAGGTCATCATCGGAAGCCTCTGCTGCAGCAATCAGTTGAGGAACCGGGAATTCCCAGTCCGAGTATCGCTCCCGCATCTGTGAAAATTGGCATGCGTGGTGGGATGCACAGAAAGAAATTTACTCACCTCGAGCAAGGCCTGCTTCTTGGGAACTTTCCATTCCTCTCGAGTTCGATCTGGTGCCTCGTGGGTCGTCCACCTGGAGTTGGGATGAGTATCGAATGGGTGCATCGCATCCTGGCAGTGGACTGGTGACGCTTACCATCCCACCTTCTTCCTTTCCTTGTCGAAGGTTGCAAGACCGACAAACCCCTGTCGCCCGTGAATCATGACGCATGGCCGATCCGGGGTAAGGAGGCCTGATAAGCCAGGCACGCTATCGATGTTGATGAGAGTGCCTATGCCGACTAAACCACTGTATTCTGGCTTGGTTGCGGAGAGTCCGAGGCAATTATACATGCTTCGAAACAGCGGTTAGAATACTGATCTTACCGGAGCGGGGGCTTGACATTACCTTGGTCGGACCGTACTCCAAATACCATCTGCTCCAATCAAGAGGTCGACCTTCTTTTCCTGCGGTACTTCATCCTGGACCCAACGCACGAGTACACCGTCGTCGGATTCTTCGATGGACTGCACTCGAGCGCCCCATTTGACATGGAGTCGTTTTTTCTCTACTTCGTCCAGCAAGACGTCATGAAGGTCTGAGCGCATGACCATGTTGGAGGCAAACCCGTAGCGTTCCTTCGAACCTTGCGGCACCTTGCCGATGAGTCCACCGGCGGAATCGTTGATCGTTATCCAGGGCACTTGGACACCGCTATTCCGCTGGAGAAGCGTGCGAGCCAGGTCAAGTCCATTCAAGACATGCATTCCGTTTGGAGCCAGCATCAAAATCCCGCCTTCAGCGCCTGTAGGTCGACTGGGGCAGTTCTCGAGAATGGTGACATTCGCGTTCAGGCGTGTCAAGAACAGAGCAATTGCCGCCTAGTCTCGTCATACCGATAGTCAGCGTCGGGTTGAGCGACAGCAGACGAAAGTTGGAAGCTGAACCTACCCCTGATATCCCTCCCCCAGCCACAATGATGTCGGGCTTCCGGGCGCACATTTACAGACGGGGATAGTCCTTAGCTCACTAAGGTTGGCATTTATAAACCCAGTGGGACTCGCTGCCGCTTGTACGCGTCGACCGCGACGACGGCCGGGCCGATGACGTTGCAACTACGATATTTATTGATTGCTGTGCCGCAGTAAATTATTCTATCCACGGGTTATTTGTAAATGTTTCTCCAAACACGAAAAGACGCGTTTCTTGGGGTACTTTGGTGCAACTGCAAACCCTTGCTGTTTTGCCCATCTCCTGACAATGCTCGGATCTGTTATGCATTGAGATGACACGCTGTGCGCAATGAGTGACACACGACATACAATCTGTGATGATGCCATCTACACCAAATCGGAGCAACTCGTCAATTCTGCCGAGACCATTCATCTATCAAGAGGACCAGGTCAGCATGGCATGACAACGCAAGTCTGAGGTTCAAAAACTGACTGTCCATGGCTTGACACTCAGGTCAAGAGCATGAGCTTCCCAGACCATGGCTTGCGTCGTGAAATCAAGATCATTTTCAAAGGTAACAAACGAAGGGATAAAGCACGTCCCACACGGCGAGAGGATATCTGCATTGATAGCCTGTGCAGCTTGAGCCATCTTTTGACCAAGAGATGGGCCCGGGAAGCTGTCAAGGCGTAAACCACCAAGCCACAGGCTGGTGCTGTTGTCCGGCGTGAAAGCCGTCTCTCTGTTTGAGGTTAGCACAGCAAGCAGAAGCAAACATTGGACCATGCTTACTCGTCGATCAATGCCGATATTGTGATCAGAGGATCAAGTTCCTATTAAATTCCAGCGTTCGAAGCATACTATAACTCGAAAAACACCGTTACCTTCATTGCGATTAGAGTTCTCCAATCGAAACTTTGATACTGAGCCAGTGTCAGGGGGCACTTCACTTTCTGACGACGCGACTTACTGTGATTGACCTGTAATAAGGGCTAGCAGAGAAGATCGCATGTTGCTTCTGTACGAAATCTTCAACTCTCGCAGTACGATTAGAATGTTCGGGGTTGATCTTTGATTCTATGTTCCACAATATCCGATGCGAGGGATCTGCACACTCCACAAAGTCAAAAACTTCCTGGAGTGTTGGTATGCGAGCACCGGGGTATAGAAGTTGTTGGGCTGTTGGCCAAGGTCATGGTCACGAGACCCGGGGAAAAATGAAGGTTTCATACGAAAGTCAGGCCGCCGCTTTGACCCGCAGTCAAGGGTCTTTATTTGTGCTAACGTCAAGTTTGCAATAAATTTGCCAACATATGGGTACGTAGGGTCGCCCGGGATCTTTGAAGATATCAATGAGATTATAAAGTGTAGAAGTGTCTTGCAACTTACGACAGGATGAGTATCTGTACACTTTTCCGCCATTATCTGGTTGTCATGCCATACGACGACCTCACCATCCTGCATGGTTGAGATTCCAGAAAGATAAGCGTGGAAACGGTACTGACCGACGTGATGCCATTATCGAGCTCTAGAGTCGTTGCGCCGTCAACAAGCCCCCTTTTCTCAGATTTGACGACTGCATGCAAATATCACAAATGCCACTATACCATGCAAAGCTTGGCAAAGTGTTTTCCACCGTATTGCCTCTCCCGCCTCGATGGGCCTGTTGGATGTCATCAAATTTTGTATCTTGTGAAACGGATGTTGGTCGGCGACAAGAAAAAATGCACACCTGTACATCGTAAGGTTTGTTGTTTGATACGAATGTCTCTTGTGCAGGCGAAGCGAGTACAAGAAACGCTTGCAGAGAAGCAAATATCAGATATGCACGAATAAGCATGGGAGACCGAGTCAGCACTGATGGTCGCCAGTGTAGACAGAGCCCACGCGCTAGAAGTACAGGTAACCATTGGCGTCGCGTTTATGAAAGAAAAATCTAATTGGGTCGCAGGATTTGACCACTGTCCTGACGAACGTTCTTCGCTAGGTCAAAGCCTCGGGGGAATAATGATTTTGTTATGTATGAGTAAGTTACTCGATTTGGTTGCGAACATAACTTGGAGTCGAACGTGCAAGTTTTGCATCACGGATCATGCCGGGGAACATGGAATTAATAGACAACACATTTAAATTTTCCGGGGTCGTCGGAATGATATCGAGCACCGAGTTGCTAGCCCTGCCTATGCCTACACATTGGGGAACAATGCGCAACTAGGTAGCGTGATCTTAGAAACTGGAAGCCACTGACCGATAAGTGAATAGACAAACGATGCGAGGGAAATGTCCTGTCTACGACACGCTCCTCCAGATAACTTTACATGAAGTCTCAGCGTATGATGGTTTGCTGTGCATCCGTTGGTGTGAATGGACTGGCACCGACTGTATAACTTCAGCGACGATTCCGACCATTTGACAAGCTAGAGACGTCTGCGTCGTCGACATTTCCCAGCCCGAGGTTGTTGAAATCATCGCGTTCCATGAGTCCCCTGCAATATCACACGAGTTGTTTAAATGACGGGGGAAATGCAGAGGACACACTTTGACATTCGGCACTCGAGATATTGTTTGCTGAATGTCCTGCAAGGTGTAGACGTACTGGAATTTTTCTTGAGGCAGGCCATGTACTGCATCATTTTATCTCTGCATTCACCTAGGGCAAGGTCAACCCGATTCCAATGAATGAAAATCGATTTATACCATCGTGGTCAAGGGGAAATGAACCACGATCAGGAGGAGTGGCCTGGAAACCGATATTGATTGATGGTGGACGTCCAAACGACATGGTGGTTGCGTGGGAATGTTGCTGACTGTAGCACTGCACTGGAGACAAAGTTTCTCGACTCGAATCATCTTTGTACAAATTGGGTGATAAAATCAAGTTTCCCCCCCTCAGCGCTCCTTATCTTTTCCCTTTTCCCTCCGTTTTACTGTCGACTTGGGTTCTGACTCGGCGTGCGTACGATCGTCCTTTTCGTCTTCGTCATGTCGACTTCCTCCAACGTTCAAAGCCGCAAGACTTCTACTTTTCAAAAGGACGATCTCTTTTAGCCATGCGTTCTCTCGTCGGAGATCCGTTGCCTCTCGTTCGAGTTCTTCTGTCCTTCCGGTCAAGTCTGTAACTGTATGTTCGAGGTTGAGCGTGTTGAGCTTCTTTTTTAACCTAAATCGCGCTGCGGATACCCTATCCAGTGAGAACGATGATCTGTCATGAGTGGCGCACACGCTCACCCGAGGCAGCCGTGTTTCTGCGCCGCTTGTCTTCAGAGCCGGACATCGCATCCTCCGTTCCTTCAGGGTCTTGTGCAGTGGGCGCGGTCGTGGACGCTGCAGGAGAAGAGGTAAGCTGCGAGAAGCTGGCACTCGGAGGGAGTGGCAACGGTGGGTTTGTTGGGTAAAACGACGAAGGACCAGTTATAGAGGCAGCTGAGACCGAGGGAGCGGTGCCGGGTGGCCAGGGGAAATGGTAGTCTGGGAGGGAGCTTGAATGGACTGAATACGGGTACGTTGGTGGAGAGGTCTGAGGGTATGCATGGGATGCTGAACCCTGCAGGGAAAGGAGCGCATGAATGAGGAGATTGTATGTCTCCGGGGGGAGTGAAGGCGGGGCAGTGTGTGGTAGTACGTGGAAGTGCGGGGAGGGGATTTGGGAACTCTGGCGTCACAGCAAACATGTGAGCTATCTTACGGAATGAATTTTGAGAAGGATACCCTACGCTGGGTGGAGTGGACTCGTCGTTGGAGAGAGTCTGAGCAGGACGGTGATGATCTGCGGGGGATGGCATGCCAAATGCGAGCTGTTTCCAGAGGGCCAACTCGGCGTTGATGTCGTCTGGGAGGAGAGAGTCGAGCTCCTCTGAGGACGGGGACATGGATAAGACGGACCATTTCAATCTCGAGACTGCACCGCGTTCATTTCGCAATCCCAACTCATAATGACGGAAATGTTAATTACGTAATCGATACCGACACGTCTGAAGTTGCCCCTTGAAGTCGGTCAAGCGAGATCAATGGCGAGTACTCATCGTCGCACTCGACAGGACATGACTGAACCCTCTCTCAGTTAATCAGAATCAGGTCAAAGGAAGGAAACTTTCGCTTCGAGCTTTCACCATCCGATGATATTCAGCTCCTCGTCGACAAGGCACATTTAATCCCCTCGCTTCGTCGCTCCAGCTGACCCGACCTCCCCAGATCATCCAGAACGCTAGTAAGAACGTCGACCCGGCGTCAATCACAATCTCAAATCAGCCACGAGGCAACGAGACCCTCGTCACACGTCTCACCGGTCGGAATTTACAGTCACTCGGATTGAAGTACGCCCCTCTGCCATCTGCGCCCCCCCCCCCCCCCCCCCCCCCCCCCCCCCCCCCCCTTGCTTATGATCCCTCCAGACATGGTGATCTCATCTTTGTAAACTATCAGGATCTGTCCACCTCCACCCATCCAGATCCCTTGTCCCCCACCACCACCGGCTACACACACCCCTCAAAGCAAACCAACATATGGGAGAACGTGCAGGAGGATTCCGTCGACTCCTATTGGCGATCAAGGGACGGAAAAATTCCCCGTGGCCGTGACTCGCGCTTTTGCAAACATGCGTCGAACGGCATGTGTGACTACTGCATGCCCTTGGAACCGTATGACGCGGCCTACCAGGCAGAGCACAGCATAAAGCATTTGTCATACCATGCATATATCCGCAAGCTCTCTCCAAACTCTTCCTCCGCTGCTGCTCAGGCCCTCCCCCCGCTTTCCCCCACTTCATACAAAGTCAAGGTGCCCTGTCCGACAGCCAATCACCCATCATGGCCATCAGGAATATGTACCGCCTGTCAGCCGTCTGCGATCACTCTACAGTCTCAACAGTTCCGAATGGTAGACCACTTGGAATTTGCAACACAATCCATCGTGGAACGATTCCTACAAGCCTGGAGAGCAACTGGCCTTCAGCGCTTGGGCTGGCTCATTGGACGTTATGAGCCTTACAATGAGGTGCCGATGGGCATTAAAGCCGTGGTAGAGGCAATCTATGAATCCCCCCAAGAGGGCGAGCTCGATGGTCTGACTCTGGGCATTCCATGGGAAGACGAACAACGCATCAGGGAACTAGCTAAATCAGCGTCAACCCCCCTATCGATCGTTGGGTATATTTTCACGGATCTTGACCCAACTCCAGATGATCGAACCAAGAATGTCTATAAGAGACACGCCCAATCGTATTTTTTTTCTTCGCTGGAAGCTATCTTTTCTGCCACAATTCAAAATGCCAGTCCCACCCCATCTCGATCATCCTCAAGTGGCGCTTTTGGCTCGCGCATGGTTACCGCCATCCTTACCGCGACAGAAGATGGCCAAGTCGACATCTCCGCCTACCAAGTGTCAGAGCAAGCCTGTGCCATGGTCGCAGCGGATATGATCGAAGCCAGCGTAGAACCCGGAATCGTCCGAGTAAAGGAGGAAGACCGTAACCAAGATTCCGCACGTTACGTTCCCGACGTGTTCTATCGGTACAAGAATGAGTATGGTCTTGAGGTTAAGAAGAGCGCGAAACCCTGTTTTCCAGTGGAGTATCTTCTCGTCAATGTAAGTGTGACTTCGCGTCGTGCTATCCTAGGAATCACGAAACGCTGGACAGGTCACTCATGGCTTTCCCCAAACACCAAACCCAATGTTCCAATCGACGGAGTTCGCCATTGAAAATCGTCCCGGACTCGAAGATCAGCAGGTCGAGAGCATTTTCAGTTCGCTCAACAGCCTGGGAACACCGTCCCTTGAGGACATGCGCAACGGGGTCAAACGTCTCGATGTCGCGAAGTGGCTTAGTGATTGGCACTTGATTGCATTCCTTGAAACCACCCAGCTACTGTCACCGGTATGGTTTTCGGTTACCGTATGACTCTCGCTCTCAGTTAACCCGACCTGTTCAGGACGACACAAAGATTCTCATGCGGACGGCCACTTCTCCCCAACTGTTGGAAGATCCCTCCGTGCTGGACGCTCTCACGAAGACAGACGGATGGGAGACTCTGATGACCTTTGCCCGTGAAAGTGCTCGTGAGTTCTCCCTGTATAACATGACATCATCTCCTGGTTACAGTGACATACCCAACAGCTACCCGTCCGACTTCGTCAGCTCCAACCGACTTGGGACATATGCATGACGAAATCCCCCAGGATATCTTCGATCAGATTGCCGCGGGAGAGGCTACTGGCAACTCTCGAGTCAGGATTTGTCCTCATTGCACTTTTGAAAATGAACATGGAGGACATGACTGTGAAGTTTGCGGTTTACCCCTAGGCTAAAGTTGCATAGCAAGATGGACAGATGTAATATTCACCATTAGCCATCAACTCAGAGTGGAATGTCTCATACACGTATCGATCAACAATAGACAAGTGAAAATACGTAGGATCATCGTTACATATAACTTGTGGTTCCCATGTGCCTAAAGTTATAACAGAGTGCCAACAGGCACATGTGTGACTAATGTATGGATTTGAAGACAATGTCCCGGTTGACTAGGGAAGGGACATGAAGGAGAAAATGTTGCCCAATATGAGGGGTCCAATGTCTCTTATGGGATATATCAATAACACTTAGGCCAAGATCCACCATCCAGCGAATAAAAAACCACAGAGGACACCGACAGCACGCAGAACGATGACGACGACGAGCGCCTTGCGCACTGCAGCGTAAAAGTTGTTCAGAACGGTTCCAGACCAGTTGAGGCTGTGTGAAGCAGTCAGTACTTGCGAGACAACGGACAAGAGAATGCTTGCCGTCGATCGTTTGAACCACCCTGGCGAACGCTGGCTTCCCAACCACGTACGACTTCACGGTAGCGCTTGCCAAACACCCTAGCATGTTGTCATGAACAAAGTGACGAGTAAGACCACGAGACAAGGCTTACCAGATCCAAAAGTTGACGTCCGGATATGAGAACCGGGGAAATACGCTAGCAAGGCTGGGGGCGACAGCGTCAACGCGCATAACTTCGTTGCCAAAAGGTCGGAAGGGTAACTTCAGGTTAAGGGGGCGCTGTCCAGGGATCTGTTGTGACTGCAGTGGTTCGGGTACCATGTTTGCCATGAGGTCCAATGTCATTCCAAGCGAGAGACCCCACAGCTTTAGCTGACGGTGGCTGGCTGGTTTCTTTCGCTTCTCCGGAGCCACCTTGTCAGATATAATACCCTTTTCGAGCACATCCTGCGTCAACATGGAGTATGAAGCACTAACTGGGAGGGGAGGGGATCCGGCGGAACGAGGTGATTCGGAACCTGGTACATTCAGGAGAATGGCGGGAAACTGCATACTCCCGATAAGGACGCGAACCAGAAGTTTTAGGATAGCGGCATGTCGGGGCGTCAACCTTGAGGCAGCATCTACTGTTACACTTGACCACTTTCCTCTTGGATCCACGAGTCCAGTTGTTTCAGGTAACACGGCACTGACAAGTGCTTCAAGAGGCGTCCAATGGATACTAGTGCCTTGAGCGGGTTCCGTTGAGAGCGCGCGGGGAGTGAGCTGCAAAAAGACAAAGGGGGAAAGTATCATAAGCAGCCGTTTCCCCAGAGAAGTAGTGATTTCCCGGTCATCGAGCTGTCCAATACAAGTAAAGTCGCGCTCTGCGAGATCCAAACCGATTTCCTCCCATGTTTGCCGCATAGCTGGGTATCAGGCGTTTAGATGACGACGACGACGACGACGACGACGGGTTGATCGAACAAGGTAGACGTACCTGTGTAGAGACCACCTTCGTCCCCCTCCTCCATTCTTCCACCCGGAAAGGCGAGGTGTGCTTCGGCTCTGCTACTGTGATGGGTGCTTCCCTCGCCTGACAAGCTGGTCTTTAGACCGTCCGAGGACGAACCGCCGTCTCTCTGCAAGAAAAGAATCTCTGGGGAAGCGGCGGGGTCCCTGACCCAGTCGAGCTCAAAAAATTGGCTGAGTGTCGGAATGGGTGCATCAGCGGGAAGTGGGGGAGTGGTCTGGGAGGGGACGATGCGAATGACGATGGCGACGGCGGCACGACGAGGTTCTGGGGAGACGTCAAGGCCGGCAGACGGAAGGGGGCAGAAACTCACGAGTAGCGGGGGATGCGATGATGCGAGGAGGTGTGGTGCGAATGCGATGAAGTGCACGCGACAATAGGCGCATGATCTTGTCTGGCTTTTCTGGAGGAGACTCGGAATGAGGAGGAGCAAGACATTTAAAAGACTGACCTTGCGACATGCTCGATGTGATTTTTCTGCAGTCACTGCGAGCGTTTGAGGGCGGGGTGTGCGTGGTGGACCTTGGTCACCTCACCGAGGACTCCTGCCACCATTCACTCAGGGGCTATATATCCCACCGGACACCCGGGCCGGTACTACCATCGATAAGTCTTAGCGGCTCTAAATCGGAGTAGCACGACTGCGAAATAAATGCTGATTGCAGGATAAAACGACGCACACCCGGAGAAACACGCACGGATTGGCGTTAGAGCGCTGTTAATAACGAGGTTCGTTTTGGTAACCGACTGCAGAGCACGGCGACGGCCTTGCTGTATTGTATATACAGCGATGAAGCAATGCAAATATTTTCCATGGATAGTGCAGTAGTTGCACGACGAGAGCTACCTTGGCAAAGGTGGGAAATCCCGCCGCCTAAAAAAGTCTCCCGACCGTAAAGGGGACACTCTACTTCGGCAGCTCCACCTTGACTGAGTTGACTCTCCTTGCATCGTCTCCATCACTTTCCTTCCCACGTCCTCTCTATAAAGCTATAAAGAACGTCCCCCTCTCCGTGTCCACCGCACATTCGCCCACTCAGCGACATCCCACTCTAAATCTCCTCGACCAGCGACCCACTCCTCCCTGACATGGGAATGAAATACCGCCGTTATCTCGCCGGCGAGCGCATCTATGGTTGTTTAAAGTGCAAGACTCATCTTGCTACTATTCACTCGATGATATCTCGAGTGAGTGTCCAAGTGTGTCCCCCCCGTCCTTGCCACTAAAAGTCCCGTCGGAAAGGCGTTCAATGGCCAGCACGGGCGCGCCTATCTCTTTGATGGGGTGTAAGTGCTCTATCACTGTGTTCGCCTCCGACAGCTCAGACTGTTGGGCAGCGTCAATGTCGTCGAAGGCGAACCCAATGACCGCCAGATGACGACAGGTAACCACACCGTTCGCGACATTTACTGCGTAAAGTGTACCACCATCTTAGGATGGAAATATGTTTGTATTCACTCGTCTTATTACAAACACTCTCATGTAACTGCGATTACAGGATCGAGCATATGAAGCTTCCCAGAAATACAAAGAGGGAAAGTATATTCTCGAGCGCAGTCTCCTCGACGACGTTCAATAAGCGCTACCCTTGCTCGCAGCCACACTGCAGCACACACACTCCATTCACATCGCATTGTGACAGCTAACCTGTCATCCTAATTGGGTACACACGTCGACTCTCGAGTCAGCTGCCTCCCCTATGAGGCACGACAGCAGCTTCGTGCAAGGTTGAGCCCCGGTTTGCTCTTTACTTGCTGCGAAACAAGGGTTTCGCGACCTGACACCGACCGTTGCCCGAAGTGTATCATTCCATCGACTCTATCACCCACAACCTCAAACAAAGCACTAATTTAATGGGAACTTTATAAGTAATTCATTCATTTCTTACCTACTGCCCTCCTTTTCCTTTTCTTCTTCTTTCTTAATGATCCATTTGGATTGCAACTAACACATTTTCGGAGGCAAAGATTCCTCGGTGTATATCATCTATTGTTCGCGCACAATTATTTACATTGAGTGGGAACCAAGCAAGGAGAATGAATGCCTTTGTATATTTCCTACGAAACCTGTACCATGACGCTGTACATTTGAATAGATCTGTGGCGCATCTTTTGATCATGCGCCAGGTTCAAATTGTGTCAATTACAAGAAAGGGGAAAAATTGGTCATTCCAAGGTGCCGATCTGGAAATGACTACTGGAGGCTGTCGGAATTGAATCTGGGTGTGAAAATACGTCACGTGGGACCTAAATTGGTCTTGGCTGAGTGGCGATGCACCTGCGTAAGAGCACAGCCACCCAGTGATTATTTGCGAGTATTTGGTTTCCACCAGCCGAACCCCAGCGGTATGTAAACTGTTGGGTTTTCTGGTTTGGTTGGCTCCCCAGCGGATTTACAGCTCGCGTATAAAAATCTGCCCAAACGACTGTCAGTTTGCGACTCGGCGTCATCACGATCTTTGTCCATCGCTAAATGGGTCAGTAATTACCTCTGCCTCTTCCACTTGCCTCTCCTCACGCTCCTTTTGTTCCAGCAACTCTCACCATGTCCTCTGTGCGTTCCCAGCTCAGTGCTGCTTCCCAATACGTCCCCTCCCCGCTGGCTGGGCCTTCCCACAACCCCGTCTCTGCCCCCCCAAGACCATTGCCACGTCGCAACCCCCACTTCGCACCCTCTCGCCCCATCCGACCGTTCGCCTCCATATCACAAAATACTACCCTCTCGTCGACGAAGCCTGTCAAACTCATTGAACCTCCTCAGAACTTCAAGACAACCTTCATCCTTGACCTGACACAGGGAGAATTCAGTCGACAAGACTGACCTATGTCTCATCACACAAATAGTCATCCCCCGGAGATGATCTCTCCCTGTGCGCTTCGTGTTTCCACGGACGCCTCCGTGCATCATTTCGTTACTAGGCTGCATCTTGGAGGTTCTTATTCATTGTTTATTACACGCCACTCCCATGTTCCATTAGAATATAGGTACACATGTTCCAATATTGCCATTGAGTCGCCCACCTTCCGTTTCCATATTTATACCTGTTCCGAGCCCTCCTTGCCAACCTGCACTCATTCCACGTAGGCACTTGGTACTGTTAATGGAAATGTTGGTCGGTCAGACAGCTGAGTCACTTGCCTATTCTCTCATCCCGAGACTGTTGTTAGGTCTGCTGCCCATCGACTCGAGCTTGCAAACGAGGCTGGTCCTATCGAACAACGGAATGGCGCAGTTCTAGCCCACGCACAGACAAGCTGCTACAAGACTTTCCCTTGACCCAGCTATCTGGAAGGTGGTACGTGCACTCTATCTCTTGGTCCTTGGGTTCCACACGCACGATTCCTGCATAGCCAGCCTCTGAACTGATGGTTCATTTATCATCTATCATATTGTTGCTGTGCGGTCAGTTACCCGTCATCATCGTCTCGTTTTGACGCGTCGTTGCCTAAAAACCGTATCCAAGTCCCGGAAAAAACATTCACATGTTGTCCCACGTCAGGATCGCAGCTTCCATTCGGCAGTCTGATTTACGACAGCGAGCGGTTTGCTATCTCGAACGCATACCTGCTCTCGTATCATCCAGATGCCAAGCGTTGCCGGTTATATGGCGGAGATCAGCTTCATGTATCAGATGGGTATATATGCTTGTTATGCTTGTTGGCTCATGTTACCTAGTACTTGCTCGCTGAATCGACGAGAACCACCGGTAAGAACCTTCGAGTTCCACCATTCATCACCTGCTGGTCGTGTCGATGGCAAATAAACATGCTTGTTGTCCACACGACAGTGGATGATGTTGATACATGTGAACTCATAGGTACCAAATCATCGTAATGGGCGACAGAACCTAGTCAATTCCGCCAATCGAAAGATGCTTTGTTTCGCGACCTCGGTTCCATCAAGCTACCGAAAACGAGGTAAAGGCGTGTTATAAACTTAACTTTAGTAAGGTTTGTCGAATGCGTTGGATGCTGGAGAACACTCGCATTAATCACGTCGTATCCTCGCTCGTGTCTTTTTTTTCCATCATTCTCCCGGAATGACGAAGCACATGTAGACAAATACCGGACGATTTTTCCGCGCCCCTTCATATAGCTCTGGATCCGACGTTATGCTTATCAATGCCGCTTTGTGATCGAGTAAATGACATTCCAGCGTCGAAGCTGCATTCCCCTTGATCAGTAATTCATGTCATTTCGGGGTGTGTGCTGGTAGATGCGCAAGGTATTCGCTCTCGAGTCTCCCAACATCAAAATGAATATTTCGTACCCATCGCAATGGCTTTTCGAAACAGCGGATTTTTGACGATGAGTGTGGATGTGATCCGAGTCGCGATCGGCTCAAAGTGGATAAGGTCTAAAACTAGACTATATGTGAGGACTGCAAGCTTTTTACGTACGGATGAGCGCTTGCTCTTTCGTCTTTCAAGATAGCCGGGGCGCAACGTGTGCAAAGTACAAGCGCACCCTAATGCGGCGGTTATCAGGGAGTCAGGCACTTGTTCGGGTGTCGGACTGGAGGGCCCAAGAAGAAGGAACATTGCGATCTAGAAGTGGCTGCGGAGGGGATAGGATACTGAATGCAGTACTAGTACACCAGGAATGACTAACCGAGCGGAGCGTCTGTGGGCACCTCGATGACCAAAACGTCGATCCTCCAGTCCGCGGAGCTAGGCTAAAGCAGGATACACAAAAAGGTGCTTTCCTGATCAGAGTATGTCATGAGATTGCTCGGGACTTTGAGAGACAGATGAAACCTGCCGGCGTCGCAAAACGGGTAAACGCCACAGGTATACCGGAGCCAGGAGTTGGGCGGCGATAGCCGAGGAGGGTTATGGGACGTGAGAAAGATGTAAATATGGGCGGTGGGCAGGGAGGGTTTGCTTGCTGTGTTGACGAGGGCGCTGGTGAGGAGAGGACCGATGGGGTTTTACCAAAGACGTGCGGGGGATGGAGAGGGGGAGGGGGGACTGGGAGGAAATACAATTAGCGTCGTTTTCCAAGTTTGGGCTGAATTAGGACAAAAGGAGGGGTGTTTGAGGAGGATTGCGAGTGTTTAAGCGGTGCCCATCAGCAAACTTGCAGTGCCGCTGCAGAATAGAAATACGACGCTTCGAAGGAGCAGCGAGACTTTCAAATCAGCGCCGTCTTCTTTCTCTCCTCCTCCTCCTCCTCCTCCTCCTCCTCCTCACTACACTTTCCTGCTCGATACAGGGCCGTTTTTCGTGCCTTCATTTTTACGACCTTGCACGATTTTGCACGACATATTCTCCTTTCCTCTCCCCTTTCTTTTCTCCTCTCGGACCCCCCATCCATTCCATTTCACCGCCTTTGTGTAATCCAAGGTCTGCATCTCTATTCTACTCTCTCAATCTCACTCACCTATGCCCACAGACTCTTGCCATCCCACACACCATTTTCCCAATCTTACACATATTCTTTTCTTCCTTCCTTCTCGACAAGCTATGGACAGTTGGCGAGTAGCTGTCTTAGGTGATGGTGGTGTCGGCAAAACCGCGTTGGCCGTCCAAGTAAGCCACTCCCATGTGTTATAACACATCCCCTGATCACACTTCAGTTCACCTTAAACTGCTTCGTCGGTAAGTCAACACATCCATGTCGTGTCTAACGCATCACTTAACTCTCCAATCGTAGAAGTACGAGTTCTGTTTACCTATTTGGCACCTTGTTTGATTTTCTCCCGTTCAGACGTACGACCCGACGATAGAAGACGCTTATAGGAAACAGCTCATCGTGGACAATAAGATGTGCTTTGTAGAGGTCATCGACACTGCTGGACAAGGTACGCCATCCTTTTGCCGCTGAAATACCCAATCTTATCAATTCGTTAGAGGAGTACGCCACCCTTAGAGACCAATGGGTACGGTCAGTATCCCACACTACCCTTCCTTTGACCACAACTCAAGTCCCGGTAGCGAGGGTCAAGGGTTTATACTCGTGTACTCGATCGCTTCACGTTCGACATTTGAACGACTCGAAGTCTTCCGACAGTCGATGCTCAAAGTAAAGCGTCAAAAGCCAATTTTCATGTTGGTGGGCAACAAGTGCGACAAGAGCTACGAGCGTGAGGTATCACGCGAGGAGGGCATTGCCCTTGCGCGAACGTTTGGATGCGAGTTCATGGAGACATCGGCCAGGACCGCGTATAACGTGGAGCTGCTTTTTACAAACCTTGTCCGTGCGTTACGACAGACGAAACGATTGGAGGCCGGCGGATCGAACGGCAAGCAGGGCGATAAGCCACTCAAGGACCCTAAGAAGCCGAAGTGTGTAGTGATGTGATGGATATTCTCTAGGGCTTTCGGTATTTAGATTTCAGTCCCCTTTACCTCTCCGATGATACCTCCGTCGCCTTTTGCTCTCCATGACTCCACGGGCATGCATCCCATTCCTTCTCTTCCTTCTTCTCTTCTCTTCACTTACTTTCTTCCTTCCTTTTCCCTTTCGATTTTCCAGGCTGATGTCCCTTCTAACCGCCTCGTCACATCATTTCGTCGTCTCACGCTGTGTCATACGTGATTTAGGTCTACGATGTATTTTGCAACGCATGGAAACAACCATCTACTACACATTCACACTCTCATGTCTACTTCTGGACATGACTCATTACGGCTGCGGGCTTGCTGCGTGGTGGCCACGTCGCGCATTCGTTCCACTTTCCGTGTCTCCCTGGATGCTGGTTATAAAGATGAAAGCCAGTTCAACTTGGAGTACTCACAGCAGTCACCATGTTTGATAGCTTTGAGTTCTATGCACCCCAAACACCAGACTTTCGAGTTAGGTCGATTCCCGACCAGGAGGAATTCAACGTGCACAAGAGTGCACTACGCACATCCGAAGTCTTCCGTTCGCTTCCTGAATCTTGCTTTCTTCCAGGCAAAATAGACTGAAGGCATGATATCACAGGGAACATGTTCTTGTGCTGTGACCAGGAATATAGCTTTGTTAACACTCAAGGGATTCAAGACATCACCCAAGTCCTAGAGCTGGACGAATCCGCTTCAACACTACGTCTGCTGCTCAGACTGTTACACTCCCCACCGCCTCCGCCTTCCCTTGACCCGTCCGCTCGCGAGACACGTTGGATGGGGAAACCAGTTTCATTGTACCAGGGAGCTCTTATCCCGTTTCCGCTACTCCCGGACATGGTCCGCTTGGCTGATAAATACGACCTCTCCGAACCTCTCCGACGCGCCTTTCACTCACATCTATTTGCAAACGCTTCCATTCATCCCCTCGAGGTCTACGCGTTTGCCACGAGGAGCCGTCTCGACGACGTTGCAGCTGAAGCGAGTGCATACCTCTTGCACCCGCCACTTTCCAGCTACTCCAAGGATCGAATCGCACTCATCCCTTCCGTCTCCGCATACCACGATCTTGTTCGACTGCACAGTTACAGAATACAGCAACTGAAAACGATTCTTTTGCGAGAAGATATTTTTCCTTTTGGGTATGGAGTATGTGTCGCTCACCAAGAAAATGCGACGCGAGCATGGAATGATTCTCGGATGTTGCTGGCCACCCAACTCGATGCAGGTGAGATGTCCTGTGACGGCGTACCAGGTGGAAGAAATCGCTCATAGTCGACTAGCCACCGACGTAGCGGCCGAAATGAGTGTGCTCTCGAAACAGTTCGACTTGTGCAAAACATGTCACAAGGCATATTCGGCAGCCATCAAGATGCTCGAGGTAAAGTGTTGATCATCGTAAACGTAAACCGTTTGCTCACGAACCATCCAGTATAAGTGCAATCGAATTCCAAGAACCATCGACTATCTGCCACCACAACACGAGGGTAACTAAGAGATAGTGGAAGTGGCGTTCTAACTGGAAAGGGAGCGTTGAGCATCTCTGGGTTCCCGACAAGGAAGGAAGTATATACCTTGTAAGATTATGTGTTATGCCAAAGGAGCGTCCTGATATCTTTCCAAACTTCCGAGTCGCGGTATAAGTAGGTCATAGAGTTGAACATGCCAGGTTGGATGCTCTCGCCCCGATTCTTGAACAACCACATTACGGCGCCCCATGCCAACGCCGCGAATACCGAGAAGTATCGTGGATCTGGTGGGACGGGACGAGCGAGGGCGGATCCATCCGGCGAATGTGTCTTTGAATAAGGTGTCCCTGCACGGGGTAAAAATGCTGCGATCACCCTCGAAACCACATAGAGCACGATCTTCAAAGAAAAAAAAATAAGCACAACGATAACATAGCATGAGTGCGGAGCGTACCTGCTCGTTCACCGCGGTCCTGTCCCCGAACACGACATACCCTCCAATCAACCCAGCGATGAATGTATCTGCACCGCGTTCCTTCCCTCCGTGCGCCTTCCTCTGGAGTAACAGAAGAATCTTGTACAGCGAGACAAACTTTGCCAGATTGAGGGCATGCTGCTTGGTTGCTTGGTAGATAACACGACAACGCGTCTTCCAGCTAACTCGTAAGATTTAGCAGACTGTTGGCGTGACTGCACAGACGGACATACTCTCCACGTCCGAAGAGTATCGCCATTATGAGGGCGTGAGGGAATCTGACTTTGACGCCATAAACGAACCCATTCCTTGCACCCTTGATGATCGCAAGGCAATCATGAAAAGCAGGATTGAGTAATAAAGAGTCGAGACCTGACATGGCGAGCAAGCGAGACGAGCTGAAAATTAGGTGAAACGTCCTTATATATATGGTTGCAAGCACACACTGCCAACACCTTTTTTGGAACCGGCACATCAATCACGTGTAAGAATCGAATTCGATGGATTAAGCATTAACATTATCTACTACTAATTGGTCACCTCGGACATGAAATGGTAATGAGCCATCCGATATGCACCTGTTACACTCTCTTAATTTCATGGGAGAAATCCAGATTTGAAACTCTGAATTTCTTCCACAAAATTAGAAACCTAGGGAGTGTAACAGGTGCATATTGGACAGTCCATTACCATTTTATGTGTGAGGTGTGGTGTGTCTTGGCTGCAAGGATACCTATGGCAACACATATTGCAGCTGGTATTTCAGATTCACTTCTCTGCTCCCCAACCAACCAGAATGCTCTACAGAGCTCTTTCATTTTAAAAAAGTGCTGATGAATTCATGTATCATAGGTATGCAACTAATCAGGGACAATAAGGTGGTCATGGTTGATAATAATCATCTCTGAAGCTAAAAAGGGAGAGTGGTAACCATTCAAGCTGGAGTACAATCAACAGAAGATTACAAAACAAACAAGGAAAGACCTACTCCATCTTTTTCAAATGGTATATGTATACTGTCCTCAGAGGCAGCTCTGATCACTACAAATCTCCTATAGTTCTTCATGAATGCTGGTTGAATTTGGGCATTGGAGAGATCTTTGATGACCTCATTGTTTGTAAAAGTGACAAGCTGTTCAGTTGTCATGCCTAAGGTGGTAGGATGGCTTCTCAGGACTCCAAGGTAGGTTTCCAACAACTCATGCCCATTAGCACTAGAATGATTGAAGACCTGGGAGAGCCAAGCCACTTGGCTAGAATGACCTTTTTGAGGCATTCTGATTGCAGAAATCAACCCAAGATTGATGAAGTCCAAAATAGGACCCAAACATGATTCACTATAGGGTTGCTAAACAAAGGTGCTCAACATAGAGGTTAAGGCTCACCTGGGAGAACTCAGGACCCCTTTACTGCACAACAGGTGACTCACAGCCAAAACCTCGGGAATAAAATAGCACTCCCAAAGTGGATGCCCTATGATCTGGGATATTAGCTGATGACAACTCAGCAAATCTTCTGCAAGTGCAGAAGCAGTGAATGTTACAACACCCCCTACAGTAGATAACATTTCAGTTGCAACAGCAAGACAACATTAAGTGAACTCCTCATACCTAATGGATAGATCTCCTGAACTCTCCATCTCTCACAGGTCATGCTGGCAGAGTAGCCATAAGTCCAAAATTGGATTTCTGGACAGTTGACCCGCTTTGTGACCAGGGATGGCATAGTATGCAGTATGTCCAAATGCCTATTGGATATGAAGACAACTCGTACATCCTCTTCAAGCTTGGCTGACACAGCCTTGGTTGATTTGAGAATGCATTGAAGCATAGCAGTATCCAACCCTGGTGACAATTGGTCAGGCAAGGGCCAGATACAATATGCTCTTCTTGTGGGGGAATTATTGAGGAAGTCCAGCAGTGCCTTTGGAAAATGCAACAAGAACATTGCCTGATACAACACAGCCTCTTTGGGAAGCTCATGAGGTACCAAGAGATCCTGTGGCTTGAATGAAGATTGTGTCACAGCTGCAATGGATCTCCATCCAGCAACATTGGTAGATGTCATGGCTGACACTAAAAATGGCAAAAGCACAACAAGAAGGGGGGTTCCAGACAGTAGATGCTCTGGCACTTGTAGGACCTTGGTCAACCCCTGTTGTGCCCCTGGAAAGACAATAAGGACTGCTACTTCAGTATTGTCGAGGAGCAATGGAATTGCTGCAGCCTATAAAGCAGAGTCGATAAAATGTTAAGCAAAGAATCAAGAAAGCCAACCAGTCCTTCACTTGTCAAGTGATGTTCCAAACCATGCATGATCACCTCTTCACTAGGCTCATTTGACTCAAGCCTACCAAAATACTGGGGTTGTCCACAGGCTCGAATGAGGGGTGATAGATCCATAATCGGATATAGCTTTGAGATCCGAAGTGAGTCTTGTGATGATAGCAAGAGATTGATGTGGGAGCTGTTGCTTAAGCCATTGGGATCTCCAATAGTAACCGCACAAAGGAGCTCTGTTTTGCTCTCAGAGGTGCTGACGAATAGATCACCAGACCATCTCCACTTTTTAGGTATTCTGGAAAAAAGGTCAGTACCAGAATATCATTCAATAATCCAACATACATACTTTGGTATAGCCAGTGTCTTATTCAACTCAGTCATTGGTTGGTCAGACTGATCAGATAATACAGCCATCTCCCTGCATTATCCCAAACATTCAGTTCCAATGAAGCAGATCTCGTGAAATCATGACATTACTTACAAAGGGCCACTGAGTCTGGATGTAGTTATGGATATTTAGTCTGATAGAAGAAAATATAACATGGATCTTACACAGGAATGTGAACAGTTTGTAAGAACCTCTCTGCATTGATTTCTTCCTGGGACTTTGGTGGTATGGGGACAGCAAAGATTTCAGAGCTGTTGTGCATTCACATCTCAGATAGGTTCTACTTCCCCTGAACCACATACCTTCCACCTGATGGTCCAGCATCATCCAAGATAGAACCAAAGAGATCGACAGGCTGATCAATATCCATTGGCTGGGGGGACATAACCAAGTCTGCATCATTGGTGGCATCTGCGGGTTCAACAGGTGATGTAGGTATTGTGACAGACGTGCTGGACATTATAGTGTCCTTCGTTTGGTTACTGGTACTGGGGGGAACAAGTGATTTGTTCTTTTTGAACGAGAGTGATGGAAGCGACTTCTTAGGTGCGGGTGGAAGCGGCTTCGGGCCAGGAGGTGGCGGTATTCCAGCAGCCACACGCTGCTTGGTGGAGAGCGAGCTTCCAGCCTCGACACTCTTAGATGGTAAAGTCATGGGCTTCACCAGAGGATTGGTCCTTTGGTCTTGATGAGTGCGTACGGCGGTAACCTTGGGTGGTGCGGTAGATAATGAATTACCAGTCTGTGACGGCAATTCTTGTCGTTTGACCTGGGCCGGAACCTGTTTGGCGAAAGTACTATCTGGGGAAGTAAGAAGTAGGATCTACCTTGGGAATTTCTTGTGTTGTGGTGGCTTTCGAGCGGGATGTAACCTTCACCTGCTTGCGGAAAAGGCCATCGGACTCGGACTCGGACTACAATGTAGAGAGGAATCACTCAAGTATACGGATGAAAGTAACGGATGAGAGGTACGCACTTCTGCGTCAGTGATGCGTGCCTTTCTATTGGGCTTCTTCGTAGTGGGTGTTTTCGCGGAGGGTACTGCATCTGAACTCTCAGAGTCACCCGCGGAACTTTCTGATGTAGGTGGCGTGCTCGACTTCGACTTTCGCCTCTCCTAGAAGGTCGTTTAGCCATGCAGCTCGTGTCGACGTTTTACCGACCTGTCTGTCCTTCTTGTTTGTCCCATTATCTGACTTTTGTTTCGAGGACTTGACAAAAGCCTCTGCAAAATATCGCTTCTCTTTATCTGTGAACGATTGAGAATTTGCTGCAAAAAGTGTGATGAAGCACGGACTAATCCAGTCTTCTCCAGCCGCTACCTCGTAACCGACAGAATAGTCATTATTATCCATACCGATCTGTTTCCAAAAGCTTGCCAGTAGTCGCTCGCATTGCTGCACGTTAACCGAAGGCTCCCAGCTACAAGGATTAAGTGCCACGAAGTATGCGCATCTTGGATGCTGTGATATACCCACCTGTCCGCGTCCGAATCATAACCCGCCCACTGTGTGATGGGGTTGAGCGAGAAGTTTAGCTGTCAGCGGATGGTGCTGATCACCTTCACAAGATATTCCTAAATAATTTGACGCATTGGCATTGGAGAATATGGCTAGAGCGAGCCACTTACCCAATCGCTGTCCTCGCTGACTCGTGCTTTCGTGATGACCTCTGGAAATCCATTGTTGCCACGGAGTAGTCTATATGCTAGCGGGGGCCTTACCAACGTGGTATACCTCCTCCTCTGAATCCTCCTCGTCCTTTCTCTTTCTTGTCATGTTGTCGAAGCGAGTACGGAGCCAACGCACTGTCGATGAGGTTTATTTAAGAAAGAGAGCAAGGCTGCAACTAATTGGGTAACGTGATCCCCTGCACGCAGTCGCGCACGCGCCCAAGGATATTATTATTGACGCTCAGTGTTGAACAGCTGCGCGACGAGTCTCAACGTTTCGACATGACATCCAAAGCAAAGTCCAAGCAGGAAGAGGCCCTTCAATTCCTCGACGACCTCGATAACTTCCAACCCACCGCAGCCCCTCCCACCTATCGCCAGACCACACCTTCGCATGCGCATGCAAGCAACGAGGGAGATCCTGCTGAAGTCCTCGCTTTTATCGATGAAATTACGCAGAAAAGCTCAGAGCCTACTGTAACCCGTTTAACAGCGCCGTCGATAGATCGTCCCATCTCGCGCGCTGGAACACCTTCCCTTCGCAAGGGCACTGAGCGTGTCAGGGTGGGTGTACATCCGTCGTCTTCCACGTCTTCATTGTCCGGGAAGCCAGAGTCAACCACTGGAGCAGTCTCCACTACCAAACCCGGGGCAGCAGAGGCAGCGTCTGCCACTTCATCAGGGGTGTGGGGATGGTCGAACGTATGGAGCAGCGCCTCTGCTGCATATCAGCAAGCCAGATCCGTCGTTGATGAGCAAGTGAAGAACCTGCCCAAGAATGAACAAGTAAGCAAATGGGGAGAAGGCGTCCTCGAGTATGCGAAGACGGCCCAACTGGATAAACTTGGTATGCAAAGATGATCATAATTCGCAAAATCTCCCTAACGATCATCAGGCCAGGACTTCAAGAGAGTTGGATTGTCTACCCTTAATGATATATTGAATGTCGTTGCTCCTCCAATCTCGGAACACGAGGTCATTCAAGTCTGGCTTAGCCATGACATGCGGGGATACGATGGCATCGAGACCCTCGTGTATCGCTCACTCGCGCGAGTACGTCATATTCACCCCATTATCCATTCTCGCTGCTTAATAGTCCATTCCAATTCCATAGGTCATGGAACAGGTCGAAAGTGGTGACCTCATTGTCAACCGCGGTGAAGAGTCCAGACCCAAGGACTCCTCGTATTCTGTCCGAGAACTCAACATTGTCGATGGCTACGAGGCTGCGCTGAAGCTTGCTCAGGTAATCTCCCAGCACCCTGAGTAGCTTCCCTTTTCAACGCTTTCTCTAGGCCAATTTGGACGAGCTGATCAAGAACCCAACCAAAGCTCCCAAAAGGGAGTCATCAGTCGATAACCCAGTTATTTACTCCTCAGTCTATCTTCGAGTCCAGCCTTTCACGCAATCGTATTCCCTTCCTCAGCTGGCGCAGGCACCTTGCGACGCGGAAGACACTTATCTACAGTTCATCTTACACCTAGCCGACCCAGGGCATCAGCTGGTGCGCACCACAGTAACACAAGCAATCCCCGCTAGCTGGCTAGAACTCTGGGATCAGTACGACTGGGTTGAAGATCTTGTTGCAGAATCACTGAGGGTCGCTGTTGAGGTTATTGGACAGGACTATCTCGCATCCAGGATGGGCTGGAAGAGGCAAGATACGCAGAATGATGATAATGCTCCTAATTCCAGTGAGGAAACGACTCCATGAGAATGCTCAGCCAATGCGTCGGAACCATCTACGTCTAGGTAGCACACTCTCATGTCTATGTATGTATTAGCTAGTGTATCGATATCCAGCGAAGAGCAACGCCGTTGTCGATAAGGTGATTTTTTCACTTCTTAGGTGATTCCTCTGGTTTTGGGGGAGGAACAGGTTTGAGGTCTGCAGGTCTAATGGGCTCGGTGCCAGCTCCAACTTGTTCCCAAGGCGAGAGTGACTCGAAATTCCTGCGCAAGGATATAATGAGTAAAACCGATGGCACAGGTATGAAAGCGAGAAATCACCGGAATGCCTGCGTAAGCTGCAGTGGCTCGTAGACAACGCGTTTCCGCTCTTCATCGTAGCGGACCTCCGAGTACCCCTAACCAAGGTCTCAAAATTTAAAATTTACGAGATCATGTTTTGACTTACTGTCAAGGGAAAATCTTTGCGTAAAGGGTGTCCTTCGAAGCCTACAGAGATAAGTCAAGCATGAAAAAGAAGGCGAACGTGATCCACCGACCATAATCTGTCAATATACGACGTCTAGGAATTCAGTGAACAACGAGCGGAGATGCTGCGCGTGACGAACTTACAGGTCTGGGTGACCAGAAAAGAACACGCCAAACATGTCCCATACCTCCCTCTCATACCAATCGGCACCACGGAAGACAGAGACAGCGCTCGGTACAGGGTCCGCTTCCCCAGCGTAGGTCTTCACACGAATCCTACCGGCGTGTTTGATGCTGAGTAAGTTGTACACAACCTCGAAGCGCTTCTCTCTTTCAGGGAAATCCACTGCGGTGATATCGACAACACTCTTGAATTGGCACTGGGAGTGGTCTCGCAGGAACGTCAGGACAGGAATTATTGCGGAGGGCGCGACGTGAAGGATAAGCTCATCCTTGAGGACTGAGAACTGTTGGATGAACTTTGGGAGGCACTGAGTCAAATACGAGCCATAAGTGTGCAACGACTCTGTGGTCTGTGCATACTTTGTCGCTGTTGGGTTGGGAGAAGTAGGCTCGGTGAACGGAGACACGGAAGCTGGACAAGGATGAGCACAGCGCGAGGATTAGAAGTAAATGGGTACCTCTGGACGAGGATGAGGACTGGATGCTCCGTCGCAAGGGAGTGCTGGACGACCCACGTCGGGTGCAGGGGTGTCTGAGGACGCCACCGGCGCGGATACTCGCCCTCAAGGACATCGGGTGGTTGTGGTTAGCAGAACGGGTTGGTCGGAGTAGGAATTTCCGATGCAACTTTACCATGGCCTCGCTCTCTGACGACAAAACAGCGGTTTTCGATTCACTTCCGTACTACGACAATGATCTCGAGCAGTATCCCATCCTCCAAGAAAAGGTCGATAAGGAACTGGCGCGTGAGCCCAAGCCCCCGCAGACCATGCATCCTCTCGTCCCACCTCCGCTCGAGTTGTTCAAGGTGTGTAGAAATCTTGTCTCGGTTTCGTGAACCTCAGCTGCACACATGATATAGAATAATCCCCTACTGGCGGCGGAGTTCGCGCGTGTAGAGGCTCACCAGCCCTTGCCTCCGCTGGACACTGTGAGGTATCAACTACCCGCGCCCATATCATCGCCAGGAACGGATGAAGAGTGGCGGGAAGCCCTTCGCAATGCACATGCTCAACTTGAGCACCAGCGCTTACGGTCTGTCGCGGAACTTGCAGACTGGCCGTGCTTCGATTAACCTGGTGTTGTTAGGCATACCAACCTTGCGCTCCTGCAAACATATGGTCAGAATGCTTGGCGCATAAACAACTACCTGTTGGAGGAGACGGCGAAGCAGTCCGAGAGAGCGCTGGAAGAATTGAAAGAGCTCACCACCGAGCTGAACAGAGAGCGCAAGAACTCGCAGGTGAGGCCATAGAGATTTCTCGCGGAAGTTGGGCGCTGATCGGATGGCAGACGCGTTATGGTGCACAGCTGACGACACTAGAGACGAGGTGGACTGAGCTGCTGTCGAGCATCTTGCAGGTTGAGATGGCGAATATCGCGCTGGAGGGGGAAGTGGAGCGGCTGGGGACGAAGGAGATGGGGATGATGGATATGTAGCTGAGCCTGAGATTAGTACGAGAAGTCGTGTATTAGGAACTGGCGCCCGAAAAGGAGACACAACGCCCGCGTGCAATTTCATCTGCTGCAGCGAGGACAAAACTCGTTCATAAATATATCTTCATCCCCTCCAAAGGTGAGCAGTCGCCCCTCCTCGACACCACCCGTTACGCTCATCACCGGCACGCTTTCGTATCCGTAAAACTCAGCGATCAGCGTCCTGGGGCGCGTTTATGGCCAATACCGACAACGCAGAGCCAGTGTCATCGGAATCGTCGCAAGATGGACCCGAGGCAGCGACTCTTCCCCTCAGTGGAGAACCTTTGCACACTCGCCCACAGTCCCCGGTACCGAACCCGGAACGGCCGTACACCAATTCGTCACTCTCCACCCCAGCTGCCCCTCCATTATCCGTGACCCACTCCCCCTTTGCCATTCCTCACCCAAAGAGGTTTAACGCGGTCAACATAAACAAGAAATTTCTCCAGAAGAACTCCACCTCTGCTGCAGCCTCGGCTGTCGTCAGCCTCGCTACGGCTGCCAAGACTGGCAGCCCTGCCCGTATGTCGTCCTCTTCCTCATTCTTATTCTTTGTTCGTCTCACCTCTCCCAGCAGCACGGCCTGTCCCTCAGCCCTCCACTTCGCATTCCAAGCTAGTCACTGCCAAGCTCACGTCAACCGCCCAATTATCCACAACTGCTGGTCCAAGTTGGTCCCGCCCTTCATCTGCTACTCCACCCGTCTCCACCACGCCATCGGGTCCGTCGAATGCACCACCACCCCAGCCACCCACGTCAACACCCGCAGCCCCTCAGTTCCCCCATGCTGGCAAAGTCATACAGCCCCAACCAAGGAATCCCATGGCCTCGTCGTCTCCGTTGGTCAAGAAGGATACCTCCACAAAACCTGCTTGGGGAAACGCAAAGTCTCTTTCCGTAACCTCTGATAACACTGCACACAGTGATTTCCCTACTGCAGCAGAGGTTGCTCAAGGCCAGTTGCTCACCGGCTGTCAAGTCTGTCGACAAAAAGATAGTAATCATTTCATCCACAGGCCGCGTCATTAAAGCTGAGGAGCCAAAGCCTGAGGATCCTCTCGTGCCGAATCGAGTACCGACCCAGGAAGCTGATGCGTTCAGGGGCGTACACCTTGATCCGAATGCTCATCATTGGGACGAGGTTCGTTATCATTTGTCGTCAATGGTACTCTCATTCGACCATCCGTAGATGGAAGAAGATGATGACAACTTCCTGGACAACGTCATCGAGTTCGGGGATGGTCGACAGTACAAAGTAGCTCCAACCGCTACCGGACAGCCGCCGGCCGCGGGTACCACAACCATCCCTGTGGGTGGAGATACTCCCGTCTCAACCACTGACCATGTGTCGACTGAGCCCGTCAGCAAAGAAGAGAGGTTTGCAGATGATTTTGATCGTAGCTGGCCTCGTACCAGGCAATCACCTGGCGTGCTTCAAAGAGATTTATCCAGTCGTCCTTCCCAGCATAAATCGATTTCTCCCCAACCCAGCCATTCCTTGGTGGAGGGGTCGAGGGTACTTTTCAATGAGCGTTCCAATAGGTTAGAGCCTTACACCAGTCCCCATTTTCCAAACCGACTTGGTTCCAGCCTCGGATTTTCAAGGCGGAATGCTCCTCACGGAGAGCCCGCTCTTTCACCTGCTGAACCTCGCTTTAGCAGGGACGCTCCGCCTCATAGTCCGGTATATCCCGTGCACCTGTTGCAGAAACCTTCTGAGGGGACTCATGATACTTTGGCGCAGTCATCAAGGAGCTACACTGGGGATTTCATAGGTAGACGGAACGCGGAGCATGATGGTGGTCTACATACTCCTGCAGGTGACTATGGTCAGAACAAGGTCAGAGCTAGAGACCCCGGTGGGCCATCTGGGTTTTTTCACGATTCCCGCGGTATTAGCGAGAAACGACCTCGCCGACTCTCAGGCGCTTCCTTTGCTAGTTCAATTCCCGATGGCCAACAGCAAGGGTCGTCTCATTCTTCGGATGTCCCGTTCTCCCGGAGATCTCAAGCACGGGAATCTCCTTTGCAACATTTGTCCGCCCTTCCTGCAAACGTATCGACCCAAGCTTCAAGAGTCTCCCAATTACTAGGTACATCCCATGCAGCTACTCCCGAGGTGCAGCTACCGGGTACTTCATCAGTGCTGGACATCGAAGGTGTACACAAGACCGCTATGCATATATCTGCAGAGCGCGCGAAACAGAGACGGCAATTAGAAGAGGAAGAACGTGAAAAAGAGAAAGAACGTGCGAGAAAGAAGGCTGGCGAACTTGAAGCACGAATGATCCAAGCCCAGGTGAGTCCCTTTTCTACAAAATACGATACGGTCAACTCATCCAACGTCTCAGAAACCCGCTGCTGTAGAGATTATTCAGCAGGCCGTCACTTCTACACAGGACTCGAATCAGCTTGTTACCGACCCAGAAGAACACAAATCTCCTGAAGCTACTCAGTACAATGCTAACGAACGGCAACCTTCATTGAAGCCTGTTGCACGTCCGCAACGTGACACTAAAGTTTCACGCTCGCGCACCACTTCCATAAATGAACCGCTTCCACCTTCGGAACAGGTCGATTCGTGGCGCAGCAAGACACGGTTCCAACCACAACAGCTCCCAGCCCTTTCACCTCCAATGTTCCAAGAAGCATCTGGTGTCATTGCCGACGATAACCTTGAAGTTGTTGATTTTTCCGATCTCGGTAAATTCGTAGGCGGGGAGCAGGCCTCATTGGCATCGGTGACATCAGTACCCTCGTCCGATTCACCCACATCTTCTGACCGTCATTCATTCCCTGTACGACCGGTTGCCAGTGATTTCTTCGAAGATGTTCCTGTTCTTGATGCCAAAACCATCACTTCGCCATCTTCTGAACGTCACACCCTTCCTATCGTTCCGGAAGTATCTGCCCTCCCTTCAAGTGAGCAGATCCAGGCTCCCTCCTCTTTGATCCCAACAGCACCTAGCCTAGGGATGAGGGAACATGATTCTCGTAGGTTTTCTGGACCCAGCGGTGGACACTCTTTTGCGCGGAGCCATCCATCCCCAACGGCTCCTCGTCTTAGCAAAGGCCCAGCACCCTTTCGACAGGTCACAATGTCGGCTTTGGACGACGCCATGTCCCGTATCAAGGGTGCCTTGGATAATATGCAGGGTGATGTAGGAAGGGGGGCTTCATCAAGTGAACCCATGGATTGGCGTGTTGGTGCTGCTAAACCAAAAGTTCGGGTGCTAGAACCTCCGTCCTCAACTAGAACCCTGTCAAAAGACGCCAAATGGTTGCCTCCAGCCCTGAGGCAATCACAATCAGATCTAGATCAAGAGATTTTTTCCACCACTGGCTGCGAGCCCCCTTGTTCCCCTCGACCCGTCGTTCTTGTTGTCAAGTTGCCTGCAATTTTTCGGCCAATTGACGCAATTCCTAAGCGGCAACTACACCTGCTGAAAAAGGTGTCCAGTCATGTTCGCTTTGACACTCTATCTTGGGACCCACCTGTTGACGGGATGAACAAGCGAGATTTGTCGGTGAACGAGATTCTGTTCAGGCGTCCCCCTCCAGGAAAAGGTAACAAACTTAGGTATAGAGTTCAATTACCGAGGACCACCCGCACGCACTCCGCTTCCCTACCCAAAGTTAACCTACCTTCTGGATTCCCTAAAATCAATACAATACCTGGACGCTCGAAGGCAGTCGACGACCTTCCCACATGGCGCAGGGGACCCGTTCCCTCCCCCACGACGCAGAAAACCGCGCCCCCAGAGGAAACACCGCCTATTTTAAATGTCACAAGTTGTTCTCCACCTCCGGAACTTACAGCACTTTCCTCCGAGCTCACGGTTCCACAAGAAGTGTCCACAAAATCAGAATCCTACTTGGTGCGCCAGCGGACACAGCCGAAGTTGCCAGCAGGCTCAGCAATTGGGTTTTATCGTGACCCCGGCTCGTCTTACGAAGACTCCAAGGCTATTGTCAATTTTACAGTATCCAGTGAGCTGGAGGGAGCTATGCAAGTTTCCCAACCGGAATCGAGTATGCTTCTGTCCTCGTCGATTGCCGAGGCTTCACCGGCAACGGGGTCCAAGGGGTCTGCTGCAATTGCAAGTCCTAGCGTCGATGAAATAAACCGCGACATGCAACTTCCTACCTTGAGCTTGGTTACACAAGCAGAGAGCAAAGTCTCGGAGGAATCTGTATGTTCAAACTGATTTACGGCATTATTCTCAGCTTATGCATGTTATTAGACCGAACGATCGCTGCGTACCCCAGCATCCGCATCCTTTAGTACTCCCTGGACAAAGTCTCCGTTGAGCTTCTCTAGCAAAGATTCGCCCGCCAGGGCGCCTGACCCAGATCATCTCAGGGCTGTCTGGTCTCAAACTGCAGACAAGGAACAAATCTCCGCTGTAAACTCTTTGGAAGGCATCGCCGACGACCTCACTGCATTACCCTTCACTATTCAAGAAGTCAAGTCCGAGGATGGTGAAACGCCACCACCAACCAGTGCTGCAGTAGCTTCGAAAATATCTCTTCACGATGTAACCCGTGCATTCCAGCAAGTTCCGACCCCCTCCAATGTATCATCCCACCGACCTCCGCCTTTGTCACCATCCGCTGCGAATGGCCCAATCACACGCCATCCGACCTTCAACTATCCAACCCCTCTTCAGGCTCGCCCCCACTTTACTACGTTCCCGTCGCCAATGCTTGCTCACTCCCCGAGCCCTACTGTACTGTATCCTCCCAACGCGCCGAGCCCCATACCGCGGGTTCCTATGAACGGACACCCTCAGCTGTACAACCAGCCCATGTGGGTACATATGCAGACCTCCCAGAACAATAATGGGGTACGGCCCGTCCCTTCCCCTTACCCTACCCAAATCGTAGCATATCCCGCACCAACACCAGTCCATCCCGTTTACCCCTCTGGTCTTTCTCCCCAAAATGTGCCACCATCTGTCACTGGCTCAGCGCCACCACGTTCGCGCGGAATGCCTATGCTAAGTCCAATCATGCATCCTGCTGCGCCAGCGAGTGTACCAATGTATAACGGTAGCCCAGTATTGATGCATCCACCTGCGATGATGGCCTCTGGGCACCGCCCTCCATACATGAACTCCGGTCCCCCAGAACGCGGACAGGACCGCTCAGAGAGCATGTCTTCCGCCCCTCACATGCAACAACCATCTCATTCACAAGGTCATATTCCTCCACAACAACCTGTGTACACGCATCTTCCCTTTTCTCGGCCATCATGGTGAAAACCTGTGCTCACATTACACATGTCCAATTCGATGATATATTGATATTTTTGTTTCTTTTGAATGCGACTTTATCCTGTTCTTCATCACTGAAAGAACTCACGCGATTGATGCATGCGGGATGACAGTAATCATTAGAGGATAAACAAGATACTCTATGTAAAATTCTAGTCTCTACGCGTGTGCCAACTCGACAGCTTTCTCAGCAGCTGCGTCGAGGTCATCAAAGGGTATAATCTTGAGACCGGAATCCTTGATCATCCTAGGCAAAGGATCAGTGGTTCCCGCGCCGTCAATGATACGAATGGGCACGTACTGCTTTGCCTCTGCCTCCTTCGTACCCTTGAGTCGAACGACCAGTGGGATGGTGAGGCCGAGCTCCTTGGTGGCGCGAATAACACCCTCGGCAATATAATCACATCTCATGATGCCTCCAAAGATGTTGATGAAAATACTCTTGACCTTGGAGTCAGTCAGGAGAATTTCGAACGCCTTCTTGACGGTCTCGGGGGTAGCGCCACTGTACAAAAAATGAACAGCGTTACACGATGCAGGAAGTTCATTCCTCACCCTCCGACATCGAGGAAATTGGCAGGATTTCCGCCGTGTAGCGATAGCACGTCCATGGTAGCCATGGCCAAACCTGCACCGTTAACCAAACAGCCGATGCTACCATCAAGTTTGATGAAGTTCAAGTTGGCTCTTTGCGCCTCAACCTCGGAAGGCTCTTCTTGAGAAATGTCACGAAGGTCGAAGACATCCTTCTGCCGGAACTCGGCGTTGTCGTCGAAGCCGAGTTTGGCATCCATGCTAGGAAAACAGCGTTCTAGCAGAATTACACAGGTGTGGGAGCGCTAACATACCAAAGTACACGGCCGTCCGTGGTCTCGGCCATGGGGTTAATCTCAATCTGGGTAGCATCCTTGTCTTTGAATAGCTTATACAAGGTCACAAAAATATCCGCAGCTTCCTTCTGAGTTGTCGCGTCTTTGAACCCGAGCGTCCTAGCAAGCTCCAAAGCGACCAAAGGATTGACGCCATTCTTGGCATCGATTGGAGTAGTAATAATGGACTTAGGGTCCTTTGCAGCCACCTCCTCGATGTTCATCCCGCCTTGGTTGGATACCACCAAGACAGGGCCCTGAGTGATACGATCGTTGAGAATTGCCACGTAGTACTCGTGGGCGGGATCCCGTCGCTCGGCAAGCATAACCTGACAATGATGAGCAGTATGAACTTGACACCGAGGATGGAACCAACAGCTCTGCAGATCCTGCCAGCAGAACCAGTTTGCTTCGTGATCAGGTTGGCACCGATCATCTGCTTGGCGATTTCCCGTGCCTGTTCAGGACTATTACACAGTCAGCATAAACGAGGTCTGCACACAAAAGGACATACGTGTCGATGGTGTGTACACCTCCCTTGAATCCGTTGTCAAAAGTTCCCTTGCCTCGGCCGCCTGCAAGGACCTGGGCCTTGATGACCAGTTTGTTTGTGCCTATGGACGAACAGTTCACAACATTGAGAATCCTTCTTTTTTTCACGAGAGGCTGAAAGATGACATACCGAAATTCTCTGCGACCTTGAAGGCCTCATCGGGACTCTTTGCGCCAATGCTCTTTGGGGTCGGGATACCATACTAGAAGTGAGGTGAGCAAACCGAGTGAAACAGAGGAAGGTACGCGCATACTGCATTGAGGAGGTTCACGGACTGGTACTCGTGTATAGAGAGAAACCGGCGCTGGCCGGCATGGACGGCCTTTGAGTAAACGAATTGAAAATGTGGTCAAGATATGCGAGGGCCTGTATGGTGAGCTGAGAACTTACACGAGCAAGGGAGCCCGCCTTTCTGACTGAAGGAAGCATATGGTGGATGTAGAAGCGGAGACTGTGGCTTACTAATCAGCAGGATGTGGGAGAGAGAACGAGTCTCAGCCTCGCGGCTGAGTTTGGGCACGTCAGGACCAGAGCGACGACGACGGTGGACGCGCGGATTCGCTGACGATCTTCCTGTCTCTGATCCACCACTTTGGTTGGTTTAGGAGCATCTCTGGTAGAACAAGTCTCCTTGCCTTGAGTTCGGACAGCCTATCTTTCTCTCGTGGGCTATTCGAAATTTGGCTCAAGGAATATGCTACCCCCGTGGTCGTAGACACAACTCCGATGTTATCAGATGAATCTGTCCTCGAGGCCGACCTCGACGAAAATATGCTGCTTGACTGGTGTTCACCTATTTATTCGCCAGAGTCCAATCCCACCCACATACAACGAGTATTGTCATGTCCTTGTCAGCCATGTCCGAGTCGACAAAGCCCGACGCCAGTCATACCAATGGCGACCATAATCCACACTCGTCACAATTATCGGAGCTTCTTTTCGTCTCTTCCACCGCTTTGCAACAGGCGCTTGGTCTCGTTGATGATGTCCTGACTGACAACAATCAGCTTACCGTACAGTCCAAATATCTCCCGGGCTCAACCATCGGTAACCTATTTGCCCGTTTGTCCCATTCTCGCTTTACGTTGATATGATCCCTCCAATAGGAAAACATCTTCGCCATGCACGGGATCACTTCATTCTCCTGATTGACTGTATAGTTGGAAGCCAACCCTACGTCTTGTCTTACGATGTGCGCAGCCGAAACACCCCCATGGAGAGCAGCCTCTCCGAAGCTCATGATGCATTGGTCTCCGCGATATCACGCCTCAAAGAGCTTGAAGCGTCCCCTTCGATTGCACTGGATCAAGTCATCACTCTAAACGCCGTGACGCCCTTTCCTCATACTTTCGAAACCACCTTTGGCAGAGAGGTGAGAGGGAATCAGCCTACGAAGCGGTCTGACTAACCCAGCTTCCGTGAAGTTATGGTTTGCTGCACTGCACGCGGTCCATCATTGGTCTATGGTGAGGGCACATTCTTCCTCGTAAAGCCAGTCATGTGTTTCTGAAATTACCTCATAGGTCCGCGTGATAGCCGGGGAACTTGTTCGCTTCCACGTCCACTACACGTTGTCTTATCACTGACTCTTGCACAGGACATCTTTTTACCAGACGATTTCGGGTTCGCTCCTTCCACCTTAGTGTACAGAGGAAGTGACGCTCCACTAGGAAAAGCTAAAATTTGATCGATGTGGATCGTCAAAACGTATATTACCGAGCATGTTTTTTATTGCACTAGTTCAATTCAATCCATCCTCGGCACTAAGTGTGCGATGTTGCAACGTCCATCTTGACCGAGCGGAGATGTACAGTGCACGTGAGTACCGTGACAGTAATTACATTGGAAGCGTGCGGAAACAAACCGGGTTCCAGATCTCATATATCTTGTCACTGCTACAGCCTCGTCCATCAACGTCGTGGAAGATGTCAGAGAGTATGTTGCCCCTTGACGGCGAAGCCCAAAAAAAGCGAGTCGTACGTGTTTTTTCCTGCATCATAAGTGCTGGCTGGGCCTCAAGGTATCATTCCTTCCGAATGGATGTTGACATCCAGTGCTATTTTTTCGACTCGGACATCGGGGGCTTCCACTATGGCCCTGGGCATCCGTACGTATCCTGTACTGTTTCGTGAGTAGGTCTGAATGGCCTTCCGCTACCAGGATGAAACCGACTCGAATACGGATGTGTCATTCCCTCGTCATGAACTACGGACTATACAAGAAAATGGAAATTTTCGTGAGTGTCCAGAGCTGTGCCTATTCGAGAGATTGACGTTCTTCTGTTCCCCCATGCTGTAGCGCGCAAAACCCGCGACGAAACGCGAGATGACCCAGTTCCACTCTGACGAGTATGTTGATTTTCTCAGTAGAATAACGCCCAGCAACATGAATTCTTACATTAAAGAACAACATAAGTGTAAGTTCAACAAGGCTATTCCGATGAATTCATTCACGCTCAAACGTTCCGCCATGTAATAGACAATGTTGGTGATGATTGCCCCGTTTTTGACGGGCTTTTTGACTATTGTTCTATATCCGCTGGTGGTTCTATGGGTTAGTCAAGTCACAGCTTAGAGAGCTCTGTTGATTAATGAGCTGGGCCAGAGGGCGCCGCTCGTCTAAGCCGAGACAAGTGTGACATTGCAATCAACTGGGCCGGCGGACTGCATCATGCAAAGAAGAGTGAAGCTAGTGGCTTTTGCTACGTCAACGGTAAGTTGTAAATATCAATATCATCCTTCCACGACACATTGGTTAATATAACCCCGCAGATATCGTCCTCGGCATACTGGAGCTGCTTCGGTCAGTCTGGTCATACTTTTAGATGAGAGCTCAAACAAACCCCGATGATGTATTAGGTATCATACGCGTGTGCTCTACATTGACATCGACGTCCATCATGGCGATGGTGTAGAAGAAGCATTCTACACTACAGAACGTGTCATGACGGTTAGTTTCCACAAGTATGGTGAATATTTCCCCGGAACCGGTGAACTTCGTGTAAGCATCCTCTTCTTAAGATTACGCTTTTAAAGATTCCTATGAATCACACAGGATGTAGGCATCGGGAAGGGGAAGTACTATGCTCTGAACTTTCCATTGCGAGACGGTATCACGGATGAGAACTACAGATCTGTATTTGAGCCGGTGAGCAACACTGTAAAACAGTGTCAGTTTACAAAATATTTATACGATGCAGATAATACGACAAGTCATGGAATCGTATGATCCTTCAGCCATTGTTCTACAATGTGGCACGGATTCATTGTCGGGGGACAAACTTGGATGTCTCAATCTTTCTATGAGAGGTAGGTTCCTCAGAACACAGCATACACATCGCCAACTGAGTATCCACTAGGGCACGCAAATTGCGTCAAGTTTGTCAAGTCGTTCAACAAGCCGCTGTTGCTTCTTGGGGGAGGGGGATATACGATGCGAAACGTCAGTCGTGCGTGGGCATATGAGACAGGATTGGCTGCCGGGGTTGAGCTCGGACCTGGTATGAAACGAAGTGCCCAAATTCAATAAAGTGGAGACTGACGAAGACTCCAAAAGAAATACCGGTTAACGAATACTACGAATATTTTGGGCCGGACTATGAACTAGATGTGAAGGCATCGAACACCGAGGACATGAACACCCCAGAATACTTGGAGCGGGTGAAGAATATCGTGATGGAGAACTTGCGGAAGTTGAAGGGTCCGCCGAGTGTGCAGATGACAGGTGTGGAGCAAATTATTGTACGATATTGGCTTTCTAATCTATTCCCTTTGTCAGACATTCCAAAGACGCCTATGGATGATGCGATGGACGACATGAATCAAGACGAAGACCTCATACCACCCGACAGCCGAAGACATCGGCGCTTACTCGATTCGCGTGTTCAGGCGGACGGCGAGCTCTCTGATTCTGATGATGAAGGAGAGGGTGGTAGAAGGGATTACGCAAACCACAAAGATCGAGGGCGCGAGAGTAGGAGTCGCTCTAGCGAGACCGAAAGTGGAGAGATGAGGAGATTCGGGATCGGGGGTGGGATTCTCAGCGCTGGTGCTGCCAGCTCGACCCACGGCGCTGGACCGAGTGGCCATACCACTCTGATCTCACAAACACACAAAACACCACTCGCGATGGATACTGACGAGCCCCCATCTGCGATTGACAGTGGAGTGGCGGCGATGGAATCTGGCACCAGTAATGGCAACGGAACCTCGGAGATATCAAAGGATGAGATGGCAGTGGATGAGAATTCCGCTGAGGATAACTAGCCTCCGGGGCAGGGGGACTGATTCGGTATTACGGTTAGTCACGGTACATTACAGCAGTGAGCCCTTGCTGTGTGAAACATGTGTCATCAGAGTCTCACTCAGTGACCGAGTTCATTACAGTAATATGCGACATGCAAGAGGAAATGTCACCCTCCGCGTCAACGTCCTCGACCTTGACTTCCGAGGACGCGAAACGCTTTGAACTCAATAGATTGAGAGGTGTGCATGAATTGGTCTGTGAGGTTCTATCCCCCTGAAGATCATCACTAGCGAAAGCCAGACAAAAGCGTCAGGAAGAAGAGGCTGCTTCATCCTCGTCAGTCCCGAATGCAAACCAGAAGCGACCTCTCGAAGCGACCTCTGCGGTGTCAACCTCACCCACTTCCAAGCCGCTCAAACGCGACTCGCGTCTCGGGTCCTACTTTGAGTATGATCTGTCCAAGATGGTCAACTCTAAAGGGGGCTTCTTGGTCGAGGACGGCAAAGGGGCCGACGAAGATCTTCGCGTCAAAGAACGTGAAAGAGAGAGACAGCGGGCAATGCAGAACGCTGAACCCCGTGAGTTTACCAGTCATCGTTGATAGGTGCTTCCCCAACCGTCTACAGCAATGTATCTCGATCCATCACTCAATCCGAAATGCAAGGAATGCAACACGGTGGACATTGACCATACCTTTAAGAAAATATTCGGCTGTCTGGTTTGCAATAAATGTAAAGACCAGTACCCAGAAAAGTATAGTTTATTGACGAAAACAGAATGCAAGGAGGTATGTCTTTCATCGCACTCACTCAGGAATGGTATGATCACACACGCCCGACGTAGGACTACCTTCTCACTGACGGTGAGTGATTGTGTCTGCGAGGTGTCTCGGTGTGCTAAGGTGTGCTAGCTGAGTTACGGGACCGCGAGCTCCTTCCGCACCTTTTGAAGGCGAATCCACATAAATCCACATTTGCAAACATGATGCTCTTCCTACGTTGCCAAGTCGAAGACTTTGCGTGGAAAAAATGGGGCTCGCCAGAAGCACTGGATGCCGAATGGGAACGTCGGAGAGAGGAGAAGAAAAATAAAAAGAACAAGAAATTTGAGGAGGGGCTCAGGGAGTTACGGAAAAGGACTCGAGAAGGAGTATGGCAGCGGAGGAAGGATCAGGAACACAAACACGCGTTTGGTCGTGTAGAAATGACTGAGGATGGACACGGAGAGCAAATCTGTCATGAATGTGGATTTACAGTAGAAGTGGAGATTATATGAGTTTCTTCAAGACCAGCATGCATTTATCACACGAGGTCGTCAGTTCACCACGGTGTGTACAACTCCTCTTCACTCAAAAAGTTTCATCCCTTTCGCATGGAGGAAAGTAACCAGGCCGAGAGCTCCAAGATTTCCACCTCTCTAGAAGTCGAGCAAATTGACGTGAACATCTTCCGTTCCGTCAAATTATTCGTGCCAGTCCGTGCGCGCGGTGTGTTCGGCGGACAGGTGATCTCTCAAGCCATCGTTTCCGCCACGAAATGTGTTAATCCTGCCTTTGGTCTCCACGTGAGCAACCTCAGTTTTACCCCTTCCTGAATCTGAGAGCTCATTGTGAGTAGTCGTTTCATGTGAGGGCGCCTCCACCTCGCGCTGAGTGAAAGTGCTTACAAAGTTCAAGTGTTATTTCCTGCTCAGCGCGTCGCCCGCTGTCCCCATCATATATTTCGTGGAACGTTTACGTGAGGGTCGCTCGTACAGTACCCGCAGCGTGAAAGCAGTCCAAAATGGCAAAATCATATTCCAGTTATTGTGTTCATTCCATATTCCTGAGCCATGGCAGCCCTCACACCAGTGGCCGGTACCGGCTGGAGTCCCGAGTCTAGATGATTGCGAGCTGGAGGAAGACCTATTCCGGCGTCGTGCGGCTCAAGATGACCTTGACCGGAAGCTGAAGGAGATCTATCTGACTTACGCCGCAGTACGCATCTCTCGCCTATTGGATGCTTTCCGTATGACCGAGCGTTCTGCAGGAACGTGCCAATGGGCCCATTGCTGTCAGAAGAGCGGTTCATGCAGCCACCAATGAACAAGGGGTGTTGACGTCCATGTTCTGGATGCAAGCAAGGACTGGCAGAACGGACGCTTACGAGACGCCGTACCAGAAGGTAGGAACATTCCGACCTCGTCAGCGATCCTATTTGACGGAAGATTGCCAGTGTATTTTGGCGTACATGTCAGACCTTAATTTGTATGGATTCCAGAAATGTCAGATGAGGCAGAGTTAACTTTGGTGCAGCATCACGGTCGCGGGGGCCACACTCAAACTCAAGAGGTTCTCCAAGGGACCGGATGCCCATGCGATGGGCGTGAGTCTATTTCCATTGGACGGGCTTCGAATCTGATGTTGTGATGCTTGTCGATTCAGGCTACGCTGGATCATTCGATCTGGTATTATGAGTAAGCTGTTCACGCGATTCGTTGTGTATTGGTTTGGTGAACACCTCGTGGACAGTGATAGTTTTCGTTGCGAGGACGGTCTGCTCTATGTGGTCAGCTATGTGGTCTGACAGCTCTCGGTTTGGCGCTGACGAAAGACGATAGGTGGTGTGTCCCCGCGCCGGCGATGGACGTGGGGTCGTGCACGGAAGGGTAAGCGTTGGTTTCAGGGTCTTGACGTGTACTGAAGCTAGTTTGTAGTTGTATAGTCGTGCTGGAACGCTAGTCGCTGTCATCTGCCAGGAGGGTGTCGTGCGTGCAGACAGGCGAGGACCAGACCCAGTGGCGAAGCTGTGATGAATTAGATAGAACTGTATTAGGAGCGAGAAGCGAGAAGCGGAACAAAGGAAGGAGGGTAAACAATAGATGAAATGACTTGTTATTGTGTACGAAAGAGGCAGTTGAGCGCAGTCTTTTTGTTCTAGCTTGACGACCGCTCCCGGGAAGCTGCAAGCTGCCAGCATGCCCTTTGTTTACACCATGGCCCAGTCCCAGCTCTATAAAGCCTCTCCTCCTCCTTCTCCCCGTCCTCATCAGGATTTTGACAATCCCGTCCACTTTTCTCCCCTGCAGCCAGGTCCGACCATTTCTCTCGCCTTTTTCCTGCTCGCTGACCCATCCTCTCTAATAGTCTGAGGGTTTCCTCACCTTCGATCACCCAGTCCGATTCTCAATCCGATTAAAACATATAATTCCGCCTTCTTAACGTCTTCACGTATCCTCTCTCCCACATTCACTTCATCGCTGCGCGATTCAACACCACCTCCTTCGCATTCTAGTTCTTCTGTCGCTATCGCTTTTCCAGTATGGCTTCCCCTGCATCCAGCCTCCCTGTCACCCTTACCCATGCCATCACCTATTTGACTCGCCCCCTCATCATCTCTTACCCCGCCGCCACCGTCATCAAGCTCCAGCTCATCCTCGAGGCTAACCTGACTGCCCTTTTTGCCTCCACCTGGGTACCTGAAGAACCGCTCCGTGGCTCTGGCCGCCGCTGTCTCACCCTCTCACCAACCTGTCTCCCCCCTCGAGCCATCTACTCTGCTTGCCTCGCATCTGGCGTGCAGTGGTTCGACTGGATTGCCGCTCTTGGCAATTGTGAATGCGACTTCTTCGTCGACCCTGGTTGCATATCCATTCGTTTCGGCAAAGGTTCAAAGCTTGTGACCATCTGGTCAGAGGAGCTTCTTGCAGAAGCCATTTCCCCTATCCTCCCTATTAACGCCAAGTCTCAAGCAAAGACCATTGCTCAACAGCTTCTCGAGAGCGAGAGCGCAGACGATGACGAAATATTCGCAATGATCGCCGACGAGGTTATTGCACCCACCTGGGCGACCCCAGTCATTGACCGCTTCTCGCTCCCCGCTCGTTCCGAATCTCCACTCTCAGCCGTCTCCTCGGATTCCCGTTCCAGCTCTCGCTCTTCCAACTCGAGTTCATGCTTTTCATATGCCTCCACTGCCCGCACAGACTCCTGCCCATCGTCGTCTAACAGGTCGTCATCTTCCAAAGTTTCTCGCCGCGAGAAGGCGAGGCAAGCACGGGTCTTTGTCGACACCTCCAAGACCGAAGTCACTCCTTACGATGGCGGGAAGACCACGGTGCTAACCGGCGGTGTCATGCTTGGCGCTGGTCCCTCAAAGGCAAAATCCGCAGCCTCGTCCTGGCGTCGCGTCTGAGACATCCACTCCATACCCACCCCACACTCCTTTACGCTCATGATCTGTTACATTTTGTACGCTGTTCATGCACGAACCCTCGGTGATGATTGACGCACCACGGACATCCGTCGTATCTTAGCATTTTCATTTTAACATTATATCATACCATTCATCGCATCTATGTTTTCATTCGCTTGCAGGTCCTTATCGCGTGTAGCATCTTCCCACTTTCTTTGCTTTCTTGTTACGTTGGTTGGTACTAGTACTACGATATATTGTTGTAATGAATAACCAATGGTCGTCTTTCGCTTTTGCACCACGCCAGTGAGAAATCCAAGCCCTACAGTCATGTTAACGCCGAGCTTAGCCCCACCAGGACATATAAGACTGCTATGTAGAGATCGCACCGAAAAGGTACACCGACAGATATCGTTCGTCCAATCTCCGACTCTCCTTCATTTTACCAATACCCCAGATCTCTTTCCATCATGCTTCCGTCGCTCTTTCGTGGAGCACTGGCTCCCTCTCTGAGCTTCGCCAACCGACGATTGCTCGCGACTGTTGCCTCTGATCTGGCGGGTGTCGCAAGTATCCGTCACGACTGGACTCGCCAAGAAATCCAAAAGATATACGATGGCCCTTTACTAGAGCTCGCCTTCCGAGCAGCTGCGATACACCGCCAAAACCACGACCCACGCAAGATCCAGCTCTGCACCCTGATGAATATCAAAAGTATGATAAGTCCGCTCTACCTCCCTGACTATCTATTCTAAACAGTGCGGTGTAGCCGGGGGATGTTCCGAGGACTGTAAGTCATAATTTAGTCTTCGATCGTATTCCCACATGAAATGATCTACAGGTTCCTACTGCTCCCAATCATCGCGATACTCCACGCCTACCCAGGCTTCCAAGTTGCTCGACATCGAGCCCGTCCTAGAAGCTGCACGGAAAGCCAAAGAGAATGGCAGCACCAGGTTCTGCATGGGTGCTGCATGGAGGGACCTTGCCGGCCGAAAGCGGGGATTCGAGAAAATATTGAAAATGGTCCGGGAAGTTCGCGGAATGGGGATGGAGGTCTGCACCACGCTCGGTATGCTATCCCCGGAGCAGGCCAAACAACTCAAGGAAGCGTGCGCCTCCGACTGTTCTTCCCTGCATCGATGTTTTGTTAACGACCTGTGCAGGGGACTCACCGCATACAACCACAATCTTGACACTTCTCGAGAATTCTATCCCAAGGTGTGAACCTTTCGGAGGTTCAAGGATGCGACGGAGTGTAACAGTTGAATCTAGGTCATCACTACGCGATCGTACGACGAACGGCTAGATACTATCGATGCTGTGCGCGAAGCTGGAATTAGCGTTTGCTCAGGTGGTATTTTGGGCCTCGGGGAGTCTGATCAGGACCGAGTCGGACTTGTCCATGAGGTTTCAAAGTGAGTACCCCCATTATGGTGATAGTGTGCTGCTTACCCGTGAACACCCCAGCATGCCCGAACACCCAGAGTCATTCCCGGTGAATGCCCTGGTCCCCATCCCAGGAACTCCGTTGGAAAATAACGAGGTAAGTGCAGCTTCGGGAATCGGGATGGGGGCTGCTGTTAACTTGGCCATCTCAGCCGGTCTCATACCATGCCCTACTTCGGACGATAGCCACTGCACGTATCGTTCTTCCAGGAACTATAATCAGACTCGCTGCAGGACGAAACACTCTCGGCGAGTTAGAGCAAGCCATGTGTTTCATGGCGGGTGCCAATGCTGTCTTTACCGGAGAGAAGATGTTGACAACACCTTGTGAGTTGTCCTCTCTGTGCATTATGAGAGTTTAATTGAATTCGAATGGCCTAGGCGCATCCTGGGATGAGGTATTGTATCTTCGCTTTAACCATACCCACTCTCACATATCCTGGTATCTCTAGGACAAAATTTTGATGGGCCGCTGGGGTCTTGAGGGTATGGGGAGCTTCGAGCACGCAATGCTCGCACAAGAGGAGGCGCCATTCAGGTCAAAAGAATCAAAGCAGCCTTCTGAAATTGTTAGTTAAAAGGACAATGAAATGAATGATAGAACAACCTGATTCTCGGAAGAATACCATAAGCAGTATACTTTTTGTGTGTGATTCGGTCTTTGCCGCTGTCGCGTCTTTCTTGGTCGCCACTCTGAAGACGGTCCATCTGTGGTCCAACGGACGACGCAATATGCAGAAACCAATGCAAGAAGACGCAAAGTAAGTCTTGGATAGTCCCGTAGATGGGCTACTCATGGTCGTCATCACAGTCCATTCGTCTTGAACGACCATAATGCGTGGTATTATCCTTCACAAGGATTCGACCCCGAGACAGAATCACTCAACATCAGTGTCTCAGGTGGAAACTGGGGGAAAAAGACGATGAAAGGTTGCAGATGGGTCCGAAGAGGAAAGATAGCGGCCTGGGGACCCAACATGGATGAGTGGGAGGTGAGGCATTTCCATTCGTCCTCGATGTCTCTTACGTGCGTACAGGCCGAAGATCGAGCGCGACAACGTATACGAAATCTATTGCCTATCGAACGACGCTCTCCTTCGCCACCAATGATGCCACACCTACGCTCACCATCTCCACCCCTCGTTGCCCCATACCCGCCCCCAGTGACGCAACATTACAATTTCACCTCCTTCGTGATGGATAATTCCGTAACACACTCTTTCCGTTCAAACTTGCTTGATGAACTTGAGCATGCGACAAACAGTCTCATCGAGGGCGAAGCCATCTTGAAACGGGCACTTGGGAGGTTGTGGCAGGTCATCAACGAAGACGCGGGGACAAGGCAGCCGGAGGAGGAGGTAATACCGAAACGGGAGGAAGCTGATGGCAATGTCGGGGAAGACGACCTGGAAAGCAGACTTGCCCATTCTCTGGAGTTCGTTCCGAATGCTCACAAGCTCTTTCTGTCATACGCACACGACGGACCGCCTGTTCTCGACCCTTCCCATTTTGCTTCTCCTCAGATGCAGCAAGACACGCTGGAGAAATCATTGGCAACGCTACGGGAGCTCCAGGACGATGACCGTGAGTACGTCGAAAGGCTAGAGGAGATACGAGAGGGTTTGGGCGATGTTCGCTTCCAGCGTAACATGGTTTGGGAGATGATACGAGAAAAAGCCATAAAAGAGATGCAAGATGCCGCTTTTAACGCAGCTTTAGATTGATTTGTGCGATCCTGTAAATTGGGTGCTACGCTGTATCGATATAGTGTTGGATGCCATTAACATCTTGACAAGTCGACGATTGATATATTTTGGGAGTGAAATACATAGGGTTTCACAGCTGAGCGTGGAGATGGCATAGCATCACTATAATCATGCATACGTGAGAGCAATCGCCGTGAGGAAGAGGTCCGATAAACACGGAATTCAAACAGTTGACGGCCATACTGATCCCTCGTTGCCCCCCTCTACGTCTGAAACAACCAGACTGGGAGCGGTGAACGCGTGGCCGTTTGCTGCTCCAGCTCGCGTACACACCTGAAGAATCAGATTTATAGGGGTATTTTTCCTGTTTTCGTAACCGGGTCGTTGGACACAGACTCGCTTGATCGACATGGTTTGTCAACGGAGGAGGAACATGGGAGGAGCGGTTCACGTACCGAATCTCTGCGAACAAGTCGTCGACCGCATAACAAGCTAGGGGACCATAGGCGACACTTCGCCATCACCCCAGTTGTTCGGCGCAACGAACCCGATATGGAATTGAGAAGCAGGCAGGTTCCTGATATTGACAAGAAGGGGCAGGCAGGTCACTCGAGGACTAACAAGTTAATACGGTGTGACATGGCGTGCACCGCAGACACGGCCTCGGATAAGTACCAGCGTGTACAGCGAAGGAACGCGCAGACTTTGGAGAAATCGGGGTGATCATGCAGAGAGGGAAATACCGGTATCTCTTGAAGGCTATCGTGGGCCTTGCTCGAGACTGGATGAACTTGTTCTCGATAGCCCCTCCCCGCCCTGTCGGACTACCTGCAGCCGCGACAATGCCGCACATGAAACAGCCAGCTTTGGGCCCAGATTCCGCACTCCCTGTCACGCTGCATCGGCATTGTCACTCTGTCACTGCCTTCATATGTCCAAGTTCCAACCGATCTTTATTCAGTTTCAACACGAGCTCGACGATCACAACGACAGACGGGAACGTCTCATAAAGGTAAATTTGACGCACCGTACATCAAGATCACCACGCTCAAGCTTCGTGTACATAGGCAAGTCGTGATGTAACCAATCTCTCGAAAAAGGTCATCTTCCTCCTGCACCGCATCATGAACGAGGATGTGCAAGACGTCCAAACACATTCAAAACACGCATACGAACGTGGCATTGAGAAACTCCGCGAGGTCCGCGACATATATACAACTATCAAGCCGGAAATACAGGGCGATTCCTTCTGGCGCCATCATAAATCCGTCTCCCCAGGTCTACAAGAGTAGATACCCCGTCAACTTACTCTCCTACCCCTCGAATGATGTCCTTCATCCAGATACATCGAGGCGTTGAGCTTCGCTCATTATCTTGGCCATGGCACATTGGTCACGTTCAGCCAAGTACACACCGCCTTGTCGGACGAGCATGGCGTCCCTGTGCGTGGACATTGCCTGTTTGATCTGTGTAACCATTTTCATCAGTTCGCTCTTGCCTCAGTACTTTCCATTGTCCAAGGATGACTATTTACTTGGCCTGGCAGATCTCACTGGAGAGCTCATGAGATTCGCCATCTCTGGTTTTTCCCGCAAGGGTGGACGTGCTCGAGCTGTGCAAGTATGCAACTTTGTCAGAGAGTGTAAATCCGGCATGTGCTTCCTCCCCAGCATTCACTGTCCTGGACTCACCAGTCATCAAGATTTTGACAGATTCACGCCTTTCGTCAAGGGGCTTCGCAAGAAGCAGGTCGTCACTAACCAGTCACTAGAGAAAATTGAAAATGGTACTTACTTGGTTATGTATTTTCTCCCCCGGGCTACATTGAAACTGTTGTACAGCTGTGTATGCGATCGTGGTCCGAACTTCTGAATACGATCTGCCGCCAGAAATACTTGATGATATCATAACCCAGTCAATGTCCAACTATGCGCACAAGGACAAGCGGAATAATCGAGATGTTGGTAGCGATGATGAGCAGGAATATGATTATTGAAGGCTTCCAGAGCAGCCTATCTTTGTAGTTACCATGAAGGTCCGACCTTGAAGCAATGTTGTACAGTCACTCCTCCGATACGCATCATTATATTGTACATCTTGTGTAGGAAAAGCGCATGCAGAAGAATCGTCCGTCCATAGGATGTTACAGTTGTAGGCCCTGCCTGGTGATAATTACTCAATGTCTAGAGCGGGTTCCTCGTCGCGGTGGCATTACACGTGCAACAATCGCATCCTCGTCATCGTCCATGCTCTCGTCAATTACCCACGGGGCTGCATATGAATACTCTTCGACCTGATAGTAGCGTGGTTGACGCTGTCGTAGGCGGGAGGTCTCTTTCGATTTTTCCTTTGCTGCTCTGACAGCAGCCTGTTTTTTCCAGGACCTGGTAACGTCGACTATCAACCAGCAGGTATGGAGTGGTAAATGGGCACACACTCTAGTCGTTTATTCCATTCAATTCTTCTATACCCTTTTTCTTGCCACTCTGGGAGTCCACTTCTCGCTAGCGCCTGAAGGTGTTGCCACACAAAATTGTCCACAGAAAAGTTCGGAAGCAGAGGCTTTCGGTCAGATAAACTCGACCGACATATGGCGCAGGTTGGTTCGCATTTCTGAGAAAGAGCAAGTTATGAAAGCCGTTGTATCAAGCTTGTAACACGTACGTTCTGTGCCAACCACCCGTAGCCGCACTCGCCGCAACAAGTATGTCCACACGGATTTGCTACTTGTGCACCAACGCTAAAGTGCTCAGAGGTAAGTTCTCCAGCCACGCAACCGGATCTTAATGGTGTTCAACCTACAGCAAATCATAACAGCTTCGGGGGAATAATGTCTCAGAAATGTAGATAGAAAATCGCATGAGATAGTCGTACATGGGGCAAGTGAGCTCAGTTTCGTATCCCGCCAAGATGGATCGTACGTCTGTGTCTTCCTGTGGCTCGGCTTTCCTTTTACCTTTCCTGTTGGTAGAGGATAATTCTGGGGATTGCATGGGATACTCGTGAACTTGATTCAGGCTTCTTGGGCCCTCTATCCCAAATGCGTGAGTACCATGGAAATGGCCACAGAGAGCACCATCTATGCGTGGCAGGACGTGCTTTGCAATGAAAGAACAGACATACCACCTCGAGGAGAGTCAAAAACTGTTTTCAATGTGTCGTCTAAATACAATCGTTCATGAATGAGTTCCAACGATAACGCACTTTTACCATCCGTTGGGTGACCACCTTTGTATATTGTTTAATACTGTATGGGTACGACATGGCACAGCAAACAAACCGGGTTTCCGTGACAATGATTCAGCACCTAGATCCGCGTAATAACAACTTCTGAGTGGCTCTGAATCTTCGATGTTCCTTACCTTGGGGCATTTCGCTGAGTGCGCGAGCTTCCAGCGCATCTACTGCGGCAAGGAAAGTGGAATCCATGTCCTCGACGCTATTTGACCCAGTAGATGGTACCGGACTCGCCGCGGCGTATGGTACGATGTTTCGGGGGTCGGCCGAGGGAACGGAGACTTCAGGAGTGCGGATTGTCGGTGCTTGGAGTTCGGGGACATTATCAAAGTCAAAACCATCATAATCGTTGGGGAAGTTATCTTCATCTTCGGGTTCTGCCATTGTTGTGAGCTTTGGTGGCCGAGCGCGAGCGTCAAGCGAAGCAAGAAATTTAGTCACGTCCAAGCAACCATCGTGAATGCTATCACGTGACTCTATGATAAGCTCAAGTGTCATGGCATGTCATGGTCAGACCACGGATGGGCTTATTACAGTTTCGTCCTAACGTTTTGTTTAGTTGCCTTGGGTTCGTGGAGGTGGGGCGACCATTTCATATGTCACTCCTTCAAAGCTCCTGAGGAAACGCTGCTCAGATATCGTTCAACGTTTAGCAACATCAATTACAGTACTACTAGTAATGCATAGCGTCGGGAGCGATAAATGTTGATGGCATTGTGTGATTTATTGCATTTTGGCTGGGAGAGGCTCGAGTGCAGCTCCCCGACGCTATGCAGTATGAGCCAATATGCATTACTACCTTGCTATGTATTATGAGAAACTGTATTCAGCTCGATGGAAAAGTAGCGTCGGACCCATGCGCAAAGCCTCGTACACGTTTACTTCTCATGCGATTATCACAGGTGAGACAGCCAGTCGGATTCACAGAGTGTTCAAGGGAGAATCCAATCACCTTCTCAGCACTAATACTACATACTCTTGAAACGCAAAGCTTGACCACTGTCTTCCTGTTACATGCCATATCCGCCACTCCGAGTCCGCCGCGGATTATGCGCATAGTTTCAGTGATACACGTAAACCCCTCGTTGGACCAAGACTTTGGGATTATGATTGTCGTCAAGTACTTAGCATTTTGTGCAGTCTATGGTGTTGTTCCGTGTACCCGGACCCGATTTTCGGCGCCGCTGGCCATATCCATGATACCAGGAAAATAGGTCATTCCAAGGTGTCAGCAAGGTGGCTTGCCCGATCTGGAAATGACCATCAAGGGTTGCCCGCCCCTTCGGCACACCAAAATCCGCCTTGCAGGCTCGAGAAAAGCGATCGGAGTGTGAGCATACGTCACGTGGGACTGAAATTGGCTAATTTCGCTTAGTAAGTAAGCTCAGGTGTCGGAGTCGGAGTCGGACGAACCCCAAGTGATGTGACAACTTGTGAGTGCCAAACATTACCAGGTATATATGTATGTTAAGCTGTAGGATGTGACTGTAGAACAGGATCTAAGGTAGTACGAGGAGGACATGGTGCTTGTGATATGTTTTGATTGCCCATGCCCATTGACCACCCTATGATGAGCCTATCAATAAAATATGCTGAGTGGCTTGCAGATCTTTGATCAAAATTATTTTGATATAATTAAAAATTAGCAAGAGTTGTCAGACACCTAGTACTCCCGGTGGGAAAGCCTAATTAGGCACAGGTGGATGCACTGCCATTGTTCCTAGTTAGGCTTGCCCACCCCATTCTGTCAACACTGGCGGTACATATTTTCCCAATTAGTGTACTTGACTGCCACTATAGAGGAGCTCCCCTGTGGGCATGCCTGTTCGGCAATGCTTGGCACAGTCTGTTGGAATTATGGTATCCCGATATGGGTTATCCTATACCATAATGTTTCCTTTGAGATATACGTTACCCATATTCCTTTTTATTCTTTTACCTGTTTCACTTATCCTTTGGATCTAGACTCTTACTTACATAAGCAGGTCTAGACCATGACGTCACTGGGTGACGTCATACCCCGTACCCTGTGGTCTAGACACCATTGTCATGGACTGGACCGTCTTGCTCCACAATGATGTCACTATGACGTCATACCTTGGTAACAAGGTTCATATCTTGGTAACAAGGTTTAGGGTATTACTATACA
>JBBPMQ010000080.1:0-60306 GCA_038090375.1 Boletus rubroflammeus
GGAATGCAACACCAGTCGGCAATGGTTCGGGTTCCCAACAGAGCAGCGGTTCCAATGGTGTTGCACCGTCTTCGGTTTCCGGCGGCAGTGTTTCTGGTGCCAACAACGGAGCTGCATCGTCTGGTTCTGGATCTACCGGTTCTGGATCCACTGGTTCATCATCCGGTTCAGGTTCAGGTTCCGGCGCTGGTTCTGGCACTACTGCAGTGTCTTCGGGTTCTTCTGGCTTGGGTACGACGGGTCCTGGATCTAATGGCTCAGCATCATCCGGTTCTGGTTCCGGTTCTGGCACTACTGCAGCGTCTTCCGGTTCTTCTGGCTCGGCTACGACTGGTTCGTCGACGTCGGGTTCTAGCGCATCAGGGTCCTCGGCTTCCAGCCGCGGCACAAACAGTCCAGCAAGCGAAGCTACAACCTCTGTGACTATAACACCCTTGATGTCTGCAACCACGACATCCATGTCGTCTGCGGCTACAACATCCACGACATCGACTACAACGACGACGTCTGCAGGTTCAACTGCATTGGTTACTGCGAGCATAGCCGCATGCCCACCAGGTCAGACAGCATCAGTTGCTGCCACACTGACAGTGAGTGGTGTGGCGTCAGGAATCATTTGTGTAGCAGTATAGTGAGTGATGTGACGCGGAGATCTCAGTTGCCAGCCTACCTCTTTTTTTTTTTTTTGGCTTGTACATACATACCAACTTTCGTGCTTCATACAACCCCCTTTTTTAATGTGAACCAATCAACGCGTCAACAGCGCGTCCACACGTGATCGATTGACCTCATAATACATACTGGCACAACTTGAACGACCCTGCGATGGATGCCCACTTTGCTGTTCTGCCTCTAGGTAAGTCTGGAATTTCTTCGCAGCCAGAGTCTCAACAACTGGTTGGGTGCCTCAGACGTGATAAATACCGTGGTATCACAGCTCCCCGACGAGCCACCGCGTTTACCCCGTTTCCTGCGCCTTCCTCATCCTAGAACAGGTGCGTCACGTCCCACCACTGAAATCACCATCCCGAGCGACGCATCCAGGTATCGCGTCACTCTTCTTAGCTCACGAGCCCGTCCCCAATGAGGACGAGCCCGACCGACAGCAGGTCTCGAAGATACTAGAGGTGCAAGCGGTGGAACCTCCCAACGCACGTTCTTGGTTTGTTGGCGACGAGGTCATTTCAGGTACGTCTTGCCGAGCGCGGTCGCTTTGGGTGCTGAATCGGTGGCAGACGGAAAGCTTCTTGTCATGACGCCTGTGGACCCATTCTTCCTCTTGATACCCATACTTCGAGCGATAAAGCAGGTAAAGCAGGCTCGCTATGCAGGCCGCATGCGGTCTAACCATCCTGAAAGCTCGATGCCACCAACTTTCGGCCAGCAGAAGATATATTTGAAGATGCGGCGAGGCATATAGCAGAGGCATCCACGGCCGGTGCCACGCAGGACAGATCGGTCTTTGTGGGGGTAGAAGATATAATGAAGTTCGCTGCCCTCGAGTGTACAAAGAAGGCGATGAAACGACTTTGCGACGTCAAAGGCAAGCCATATGGTTCACATACGATCCCACCTCCTCACACGGATCGTCATAGAGATAACAGCCGAGATAACTGTGTTCAGGTACTCGTCCGAAAAACTCTTACAAGAGCTGAGAAAGAAGACGGCGACATTGTCAACACCTCGCATCGCGGAGTTGTCAAGGTGCTTGTTGCGAAGTCTCGCCAAAGATGCATTGATGGAAGATAAAAACGAGGACTTGCTTAAGCGTAAGTGATGATTGCGTGTAAATGGCTTTTCGGCCGAACGAGATGATGCACAGTGGGAAGAACAAAGCTGGCTTGCGAGTTACTGGGGCAGTACCTTCCCCATGACATCCAGACGGAGCTGCTCGCGTCGTACGAGTACGTACCCCATGCGATTTTCGCGAGTGATGCTGATGCCGAAGCGCCGACTTAGCTTGACGAAACTTGACGCGCACGTGAAAGCCCTCGCAACAGAACAGTCTTTGCTGGCATCTGAGAATAATGTGGTCACCAAGAAGTCAAAGGCTGGTGTTTCTGAGGGGAGCAAAAAGCGAAAGAAGGAGAGCAAGGGATCACACGGGGTGGAGAAGCTCAAGAAGGCGAATGTCAGTCGGATGTCCAAGTTGTCGACGTTTTTCACAAAGGCAGCGTAGCAAGCGAGAGCGTTGGAGACACAATTCCAAAATTTTATAGACTTTTTCACCTTGTTGCGTTACTGTCCCGTTCACAGCCGCACAAGAACCCGTGTGCAATGTTTCAAATCGATTTGTGGTTGCTCACGATGGCGTGATATCGTCTCACAGGCCATTCCGAATCATCGGCCGCTAGCGGATCGTTCAAAAAGACCAAGGCCAATGAGTCCCGAGTTCTGTATACTCGCCACAAAATGGCCAACGCTCCTCACGGTGGTTCGCTAAAGGTCCGTTGTTGGTTTTTCCTCCGAACGCGCATTGATCGTCTATTAGGATATCCTCGCCCGAGATGCGCCAATTGCGGAACAGCTCAGGCAGGAAGCAGCAACGCTCAATGATATCGTCCTCACTGAGGTATGTATCCGAGCTCGTCGCTCCAGTGCGCCCATTCGTGACCTTGCCACCTACAGCGTCAGCTTTGTGACCTTGAGCTCATTCTCAATGGTGGATTCAGCCCACTCGAGGGCTTCATGAACGAGAGCGACTACAACGGGTGCGTGTCACTTCGGCTTGCAGTCCGGCGAACCTCACCTCCATCTTGCAGCGTCGTAGATACCCTCCGACTCTCCGATGGAGCTCTGTTCCCCATACCCATCACCCTCGATGTTTCATCCGACGATATCACTCGTCTCGGTATCACTTCCAGTGCCCGTCTCGTTCTGCGTGACCCTCGGGATGACGAGGCGCTAGCCATCATCACTGTCCAAGACATCTACACCTATGACCGTGTCAGGGAAGCCATCCAGGTCTTCGGAGCAGACGACCCCGCCCACCCTGCCGTCTCTTATCTGCGGAACCGCGTCAAAGAATACTATGTCGGAGGCAAGGTACAAGCGATACAGGCCCCCTCACACTTTGACTATGTTCCCCTCAGATGTGAGACTCCTTTACCCACGTCAACCAGCTTGTCTAACCCATTTGCCAGTTACCCCTGCTGAGCTGCGTGCTCACTTTAAAAAACTCTCATGGAACAGGGTCGTCGCATTCCAAACTCGCAACCCAATGCATCGAGCTCATCGTGAACTTACTGTTCGCGCTGCTCGTCAGCGTCAAGCCAATGTCCTCATTCACCCCGTAGTCGGCCTTACCAAGCCTGGCGACGTAGACCACTACACCCGCGTCCGCGTCTACGAAGCTATCATGGCCAAGTATCCAAACGGAATGGGTCATCTAGCACTCTTACCTCTCGCTATGCGGATGGCCGGGCCCCGTGAAGCAGTCTGGCATGCTCTCATTCGCAAGAACTTTGGTGCAACTCACTTTATCGTCGGTCGAGACCATGCTGGCCCTGGAAAGAATTCTCACGGCAAGGATTTCTATGGCCCGTACGATGCCCAAGAGCTTGTCGATAAATACAAGGATGAACTCCAGATTGAGATGGTCCCATTCCAACAGATGACCTACCTTCCTTCCACCGACGAGTATCAACCCGTTGACGAGGTTCCTGCTGGCGTGCAGACCCTCGACATCTCTGGAACTGAGCTGCGCAAACGCCTCAAGACCGGGGCACCCATCCCTGATTGGTTCAGTTACGAGTGAGCACAGCGCATCGCTTTCATCGGCTTGCAAGCGTCATCTTACGTTGTTCTTGTAGAGCCGTCGTCAAGAGGTTGCGTGAAAGTTACCCACCACGCAACAAACAAGGCTTTGTCTTGTTCCTCATTGGCTTTCACAACTCTGGCAAGGACGTCATAGCCAAGGCACTTCAAGTTGCATTGAACGAACAAGGTGGCAGGAGCGTTTCCCTGCTGCTCGGAGAAGCTGTCAAAGACGACCTGAAGCTCAAGTCGCTTACTCCGGAAGAGCGGCACGAGAGCCTGCAACGTATTGCTTTCGTTGCGAGTGAGCTGGCGCGGGCTGGTGCTGCTGTAATCGCTACACCGGTTGCTCCTGAGGAGCGCTCAAGAGCGCTCGTCAAGGACACCATCGTGTCCAGTGCCGGTGCAGGGGGAAACTTCTTCCTTGTCCACGTAGCCACGCCCCTCGAACATTGTGAGAACACAGACAGACGTGGAGTGTATGCGCAGGCAAGAAATGGCGCCATCAAGGGCTTTGTCGGCGTCGATGTCGACTACGAAACACCCAAGAAGGCAGACCTCACCGTGGACGTCACTACCCAGAACATCCCATCTATAGTCCACAGTATGTCGTACCGTGCCTTCACAGCGAGAAATCGTGCTGACCATCCTTTCCTTTCAGGCATCATTCTCCTGCTAGAGACAAATTCGTTGATTTAGACCTACGGCTCTCCATGATAGACATTTGTATCTGGCATTCCATAGCTGATATCATGCATGTAAAATACAGTACCAGTTGACTGTTCATAATTCCATGGAAAGTTGACAACGTCCACCACACCGCACGAACTGTAGAGTCCGTGAATATAAATCGTTAACCGAGCGGTATTACGCCCAGGCATTTTAATTCTGGGCGCTCGACGCTCGTCTTTTTCTTGCTCTCTCCAAGTTCAGCAATGTTGTCTCTGATTCGGCGGGGACCGCGTTCGTTCGGCCGTCTGTCAAGTCCTTATCGATCATCAAGCAATACCCCTCGTCTTGCTTGGAACTTGGTTGCCACACGCACCATGTCGGTCTACCACGGACAATCTGCTATTCGTCCAGAACCAGACAAGGTCCTCAAAGATATCGCAGACTACGTCCACAACTATCAAGTCACTTCAGACGTTGCATTCGAGACCGCACGGCTCTGTCTCATTGACACCATCGGTTGTGGTCTCGAGGGATTGCGCTTCGAAGGATGCTCGAGGCTTTTGGGACCGGTCGTCGAAGGAACCATCGTGCCAAACGGTACGTCCCGCGCGCTACTCGACGGAGAAATCCCGTCTGACCTCTCGATGTAGGAACAAAGGTTCCTGGAACCAACTACCAGTTGGATCCTATCCGGGGTGCCTTCAACATTGGCACGATGATCCGATACTTGGACTTTAATGACTGTTTCCTCGCCGCAGAGTGTGAGTTCTCCTACCTCTCGCGCTCGAATGCTGTGTCTCGTTCACGCCTTCCGCTTGTACTGATTGTATTGTTATAGGGGGTCACCCATCGGACAACCTCGGCGCTATTCTCGCAGTTGCCGACCATCTCGCGCGACAAGGTCAATCGTTGACGGTCCACGACGTCCTCGAGAGCATGATCAAGGCGCACGAGATTCAGGGTGGCCTCGCCCTCTTGAACTCGTTCAACCGCGTCGGTCTCGACCACGTCGTGCTCGTCAAAGTAGCCAGCACCGCCGTGGTGTCGAAGCTGCTGTAAGGGTCTCTTCTGCTCTGCTATCTATATTGCCCTCACCGTTCATCGCAGTGGACTCTCCCATGCCCAGACCATCGACGCGGTCTCGCAGGCATTCGTCGACGGTCAGTCGCTCCGTACGTACCGTCACGCACCTAACACTGGTCCTCGCAAATCTTGGGCTGCTGGCGATGCGTGCTCGCGTGCCGTGAACCTCGCGCTCCTCGTCAAGAAGGGTGAACTCGGCCTCCCGTCCGTGCTCACCACAAAGATCTGGGGCTTCTACGACGTCTTGTTCAAGGTGCGACGCTCTCCCGGTGTTTCCGATGTATCTCATTCTGACGACGAAGAAAAAATCAATTAGGGCAAGCCATTCGAGTTCCAGATGCCTTTTGGCTCCTACATCATGGAGAACGTCCTCTTCAAGATCTCTTATCCCGCCGAATTCCACGCACAGACCGCCGTCGAGGCTGCGCACACCATTCACGCACAGCTCAAAGCGCTGGGCAAATCCTCGGACGACATCAAGAGCGTACGTATCCGTACGCAGGAAGCTGCCGTTCGTATCATCGATAAGCAAGGTCCCTTGGACAACTTTGCCGACCGAGAGTACGTTTTTTCCCTCCCCCCCCCTTCTTTCGTTTGTCGTCACTCGATTCTCATACTTATGACCACGACGACATCACACTTTTAGTCACGCCATCAGCTACATGGTTGCCTACCCGCTCATCTTTGGCGAGCTCACGTCCGAGTCTTACACCGACAAGTCTGCGGCCGATCCTCGCATCGATGCGCTGCGCGCCAAGATTCACTGTGTCGAAGACAAGACGTTCTCGGTCGAGTACCACGAGCCCAGCAAGCGTTCCATCGGCAACGCGCTGTTGGTCGAACTGAACGACGGCACCGTGCTGGACGAGGTTGTGGTTGAATATCCTGTTGGACACAGACGCCGCCGCACAGAGGGCACACCTCTCTTGATTGAGAAGTTCAGGCGACACATATCCTACCACTATGATGCAACTCACCAAAAGAAGTGAGTATTTCATACTTTAGAGTTCGACGGGTTGACCGATGAATTATGATTTTTTTTAGGATATTGGACGTTGTTTCCGATGCGAACAGCCTGTCCAGGCTTCGCGTGGATCAATTTACTGACCTGTTTGTGAAACAATGAAGTGTTCTCGCATCGGCTTTTGCTTCCTGCATGGTTCGTAGAAATACAATATACTGGTGATGCTTAGAATGCACATGTCGCGATCATCACGTACAAGCTTCCATCGAATGAATCAACTTGAATACATTTGATACACAATTACAGACAGACAACGCTGCACAATGGCCTAGAAACACGATGCGCCCACTGAAAATGCACGAGGAGAAATTACGATCACACTTGTTAACCTACAAGTCCGCGCGTCGGCGCTTGCTCGTTCGTAGTGGCAGGTCCTTTGAGCTTCTTGTACCGGTGTTTCTTTCTGTGCCCATGCTGATGTCCTTTATTATGTTCGTGGTACTCGCTGGCCTGCTCTTTCGTTACTGGAAGCCGAACCTTGACCGGGGAAGGATCGTGGTAGAAAGCGATAGACGGGGGCCCTAAATTGCTTTCGAATTCAGCCAAATCGGGGACAGCGGACTTTCGTGTTACGTCGACAGGTACTTCGAGATAGCGTACTTGATGTCCCATCGTTCCATCGTGATTTGACGAAATGCTATCAGTCGTGATCTGGCTTTGCAACCTGGGTGGGGATACAGACGTCGAGAACTCCTGGAGAGCGCTGTCTTCTTCAGGCACGGATGAGAGACGCCGTTGCATGGGACGTATCGCAGGCATCGAGCGTGCATTGTATGAAGATCCTCGGGATAGAGTTTGCGGTGACTCTGGTGAAGGAGGCGTAGGAACGACGGGCGAGTGGTAAACGCCTCGGAAGGCGCCGATGGTGCTTTCATCGGTGGAATGTAACGGGTGCAGGGGGACATTTGGTGCTGAGACTTGTTGCAGTGGCGAGAAGTGTGCGATCGGAGACAACGCTTGCAGTTGTTTGATATACTTCGCTAGTGTGCTTGAAGAGGACGAGCCTTGTCTAAGGGATGCAGCTGAGTTAACATTTGGCACGATTTGCGGGGTCTTAGCGGACGAAATATTTGTGCTCGTATCGAAATTGTTGACATTATCATGTTTATGTCGGTCGTAAACATGGGGATGATACTGCAAGGCATTAGAACCGGATCGATATTTTTGCGAAGGGACGGGAACCGGATGCTCGGTAGAGCCAACCAATTCGGGGGAAAACGTTGAACAATAAGTCAAATACGGAGAAAAATGAGAAGACCATTGAGGAGACGAGGAATTGGGTGGCGTTGGAAGAAGATTTTGTACTTGCAATTTTTGCTTCTGAAGCGCTTGCCTATACAGCTGTTGCTGGCGGTATTGTTGAGCAATTTCGATTGGTGACTGTCTCGTAACGGAGCTGACCGATTCATTGGGACGAGGCTCGACAAAGATACGAGGGTAAGACTGCGGAAGTCCTGGGGCCAAAGTGGCTGGAATGACAGGCTCGAGTCGTCCTGGGTAGGCATTGTACGAATCCATATCAACCAACGACGTTCTGAGCGCCTGTCGGAGACGAGCAAGTTGCCATTCCAGAATACGGTTATCAACCGGAAGCACGTCTGGATCGTTCACGAGACTATCAGGAACTCCGACGCTGGTCGGCATCGACTGTGCATCGTTCCACGGAAGCCCATTGACGATATCTTGGCGGGTTTCGACGTCGGGTGAAACATGACTCAGCGGACGGCGCTTGTCGTCATGGGCTTGTCGTTGTGTGCGAGCGAGGCTTTGCTTCACATGACTTGTGGAGATCTGTGTCCGGGATGACTTAGGGACTTGTTGAGTAGTAGGAATCCTCTTCTTTTGTAAACGTGGTGGAACTTGACTGGGCCCGTGTGAAGGAACATTTTGAAGATTGTCAGGGTGGGAAGAGTGTCCTTCGGCGCGGATTTGGTTATGAGGTTGATCGTCTGGACCCAACCCCCAGATCATTTGGGCTACGTTATCAGGTTCCTCAATGATCGTTCCCTCGGCACCACTATACAAACATCGATACTCAAATTGTTTCACAGCGAATATCGCGCAACTCACGATGGGCATCTAGCATATGGCAAGGAGAGCGGTCCATGGAGAGCGGGTATGGGGCGGGGAGGAGAATTCGCCCATGTGATCCAATCTAGAACGATTCGGATCACTGCGATTGATCAGAAACCATGAATATATGCGCGTAAATTACCTTCGTCTTCCTCAATAAGCGGTTCCGGGGAGTATTTTCTACGCAAAAAGCCCTCTGGAAGTTGAGCACCAGCTGCGATGATGAGAAGGGACTCTGGAGAGGAGGGTGGTGAAGGAGTTTGAGGAATATCAGAAGGCGCGCGGAAAACGTGGACACGCTCGCTGCGTCCGCTATATGACCCAAAAGAGTCGCTAGCTGCAATAGAGGGTGATTGGAAAAGTTCCACAGACGGCTCCAATACTGGCCGAACACGATCAGGCATAGACACAACTCGTTTACCGTGACTCTGAGACAGGATCGAAGAAGCATCATTCTTGTTTTCTGGCATTGATACGATGCGCCGGTTCACGATTTCCGCCGCAGGGCACCGAGCGTGTTTACGTTTGGAAAGTCGGCGAGAAACCAGTGAGGCGAGTATTGGGCTAATTGGACTTCGCGGCACGGGGTATGCGCCGTCTGATCCAGTGGGGGACGACGCTGGGATCGAATTATAACGACCGGTGTGAGCTTCCTGCGCGAGTCCGCGGCGTGTCACGGTTGGTGCAGCGAGCACGACGGCGGGGTCATCATACGGAGAGGGCACGGTGTCTGCTTCTGTCTGGATGGCTCTATCTACGTATTCCATCGGCGAGACGGAGGAAGGATGTGGAAGGAAGAGGAGGAAGGCAGGGGGGACGATGAGTATTTAAGGAAGGTGAGATGGAACAAATTGAATGTCCGACACTCTGCGATGATAGAGATGCCGATCCTGCCGAGTCGGGGCCCGGAAATAGGACGGGCTACCGAAAATGGCAAGGCGGTGTGTGATAGGACAAGTTCCCAAGTGCCACTGGCGACGTTAAATCGCACCCACACCCTCCGTCGTCGCCGTCGCCGTCGCCCATCGTCCACCGTCCATGTCATAGTCAACAGGGATGATCATTGCCGACGAAGACGACACTCAGAAGATAAAGGACCCCCCCATCACTGTTCCCACCGTTCGTTACCCAGACCGAGCAGCGAGTCGTCATCCTTTCAGTCCCTTGCCCGACTATGAAACATCTCAGGCATTGGCCTTTGGCGGTCTCAATGACTCGCAGGTCACTCTTTACAAACCCCCACTTCGGCGCCGCATCCTCGACTCCCGCCTTTGGAGAGTCGCTATCATCTCTCTTGTGGTCTACATTTTCCTCACCCTCGCCGTTGGCGTCCCTCTCATCATCCATGTGCGTTCTCTTCTTGCCTTCAACCCCCATTTCCCCTCACCTTCATAGCAGAAAGAAAACGAGAACGAGCAGAAATACCCTTACAACGCGCTCACTTATGCCATGACTTGGCCAACTAAAAATCTACCTTCCCTCTACTCTGGCAACATCAACAACATCTCAAGTCCCGACCAATCAGGAATAATTCCTATCTGCAATAACTGGACAATTGTTGAGTATCTTGACGGTACCAGTGCTCCCGTCGTCTTGGCGGCGTACGTCTTTTTGTCCTTTGGCCCTCTCTGTGTTGACTCTATTCGGTCGTTTTACAGGACTGAACGCCACGTTTCCCAAAACGGACAGTTCAGCATCACCTTAAACGCATCCTGCACCGATGATCTCAACATTGTTCAGGGTGCCTTTTACACCGGCATCAACCCCAACCAGAGCGTTCAAGATGCTGTCTTGTCAATCACGATGCAATCTTCTTCTCCAAGCGTTTTCACTCGGTCTTATGCCTGTTTCACCATCGCCGAAAACTTCACTGATCTTTCTCTCTATGTCTGTCTTCCGAGTTCACATATCAATTGTTCCACTAGTTACTCACACTCCTCCAGGTTCCGAACAACCTCACTTCAACCGACAATATCCTATACAACATTACTCTCCTGTTCCCACAAACTGCAATTCCTTCGCGAGTCGACTCCTTCGCCACGTTTCTGCCCATGTTCGACCAACGGTTCAGCTCCTTTGATGACAATGTGACATTTGACAAAGTCTCTATCGAAGGCCCTGTCTCTCGGGTAACCGTTGATGTAAGCGATCCAGGATAGCTGGATTCAGAACTCATCTGACGCTCGTAATGACAGTTTGTACGAGCCGACAGGTTGCTGGTAGATACATCGCTAGAACCAGTCACAGGGACATTCCATGCAAAGACCTCTCTCCTGATCAGCACCATCATGGCGTAAGTTCGTTTAGTAGCATCTACTTGAACCGCCCTCATGCCACTATCTTTGCCATCGATAGCCCCATTGTCGCCAATATCAGCTTGTACAATGATCCAAAGTCTCAGTTCCCTACTACCCTCGATGTACACACAGGAAATGGGTGTGTCTTATCTTCCATCTCCGACTTTTACGTGGCTTTTGATTGATCTTGCTTCTACACAGCAACTTGACCGCGAACATCACTGTCCTAGCGCCCAACAAGAATTCTCCGTCGCGACCAAACTTTATTGCGAACCTTCGCACTTTCTCCGGCTCCTTGTCCACCAACGTCTTGCACGACCCGACCTCTCCCCCAACGTCTATCCAACTACACGTCGTCAATGACCTTGGTCCTGCCGATGTTGTCCTAGACAACCTTTTTGAGGGAGCATTCCAGGTGTCTACAAAACAAGCATCTGTATATGTTACACAAGGAAACGCAAGTGTGACAGATCCTTGGGTTCCCGGGCTGCAAAGAACCATGAATGTGGATTTCAACTCAACAGCACGGTCATATGGGTGGATTGGCTGGGGAAGTACGGAGACGCCATGGAGTGCGTATCTGAATGGGGAAGCACTAATCGACTCCTCGTTAGCGGACGTGTCGCTATTGTTCCTGGGATAATTGGTTATTGAGGGTGCAAAGAGGGGGGAGTTTGGCAAGCTTGATCTAGCGGTACACATTCAATCTATCTATCCCGTTGCCAGTCCAGGTATATCGCGGTATCTTGGCCACGATCCGGTGATCCCAATTTCTCGGATGGCTTCCCGCTGACTGATCTGTGCTCGTTATCTTCGTTCTTCGGTCCCGATTCCTTCCGAGTTCAAGGCCCACTGGCATGGCATTGGCAATGTAACTTCAGTGGTATTTTACGTTCTTTGTATGATCGTAAGTTAATAGACGGACTCTCATTGCACTATTTCTTTGACTATTCTTGTAACGTTGTTTGTCGACGCCCGGATTTCGTTGTATAACTTTACTTAACTGCAGACGTTGGAAGCATATAGTACCTTTTGCAATCTGTTCCTTGTAACAAAAAAACTCCGTTATATATCCATGCCATCCTCCCATACCCTGCGATGTCTCATCAGTGGCATCACCATCACCCGCTCTACGTCTTCTTCCCTTGGTGGGCCCATGTTCCGCCAGCAAGGCGCACAGAGCAAACACGGACTTTCACCGAGTCGGATATCACCTACGACTGTAAGCACTGCGGGGACTTTGGCACAGGCTTTGCAGATGTCACCAAGGGTGGGCGTAACATGCACGATGAGGGGGCAACCAGACGGTGGATCAATGGGGTGAGCCAACCTGAGGATGAGGTATGAAACACCCGACAGCGACGCGCAAAGGACAGCACACACCTGATCTGATCGACGACAACAAAGTGCTCGCAGCTTCCTTGATGGAGCATCCAATACGGCTGATTGATCCGGAGAGTGAGGGAAGTGAAAGGCGTCTGGCTCAGCGACGTGGGTGACTTGGTGATCTGTGTTCGCTTTTCTTCTGGCAACCTTTGCAGATGAGATAGGAGCTTGCTATGGCAAAAAGCATGCTGTGAGCCCAAAGGTTCATCTCCCACGGCTAGAGATCGAGCATACTCTGCATAGTCATCGCCGGGCCTTCCGTCCCCATACGCGACACCTTCGATGAGTAACAAGCATCCTTCTCCAGCATGTGCAGCAGCCTCTTCACCTTGCTCTTCGTTTTCATATGTATATCCGATCACGTTGGCATGGCTATCGACCACCTCGTTCGGCATTTCGCTTGAATCACAAGGAATCACCCGGACGAAATCTGCGAGGGTCTGAGAGGACAGCACGACATGCTGGGAGAAACGCGTGAGCTGGCTATGAATCCAGGGCACGCGATTGTGCACAGTGAGTGTAACGAGAGCATCTCGATGCGGAGAACTCTCGCTCAGCGCTGAAGAGGGAGTCGAGCTGGCCCCGGTAAGAGGAGGAGATTGAAAAGACAGCTGGTTGCGAGTCAATGTGCCATGTCCCGATTTTTTGACATGTTTGAACGCGTTAAAGTCCGAGTGCTTGGATGCGCGCATGAAAAACGCGGATTCCTGGTTCAATCTGTCCAACAAAAATTGTGATCAAGTCCGGCAAGGAGGTACGCATGTGATAGAGATCGTACCCCCAGCATTGAAGAGAAATAGCTTCCAGCTTCTCCTCTAACGCGCGTACCTCTGGCTGGGCTTCCGCTGTTTCGGGGTCCGGTAGATGCTTTCGCTTGCGTCCTTTCGAGGCAGGACCACCAGCCTGGCTATGCACTGCGTTTACTGCGGCAGCATGTGTGCGATAGAGATGTGCAGAGAGCATAGGATTATCCCACACCTCCTCGACGGCAGCCTTTAGCTCGGCAACACTGTCGTGGGTGTTGAGCTTGATCAGTTGTGAATTTAGACGAGACAAGTAGGGTCAGTCCCACATGTGAACTCACCCCCCAGAGCACTCCGCTTCTACTGCAGCCCGTTCATCTTCTGAGAGGCTCTGCCAGCCAGTGTGATTAAGCACGTCGTTCGCCGAGGGGAAAACAAGTGAGGCGGTGTCACCAAGAAAGCTGCGGACGGATATAGGTTCTGATGGAGGGCCAAAGAAGGAGTCGTAGTATCCTCGCGTGATGTCGACGCTCATAACTGCAAAATTTCAAGTTGCCGATGGCCAGAGGGGTGAAGTGGTGATCAAGGGTGTCGCGCTCATCCGTGAATTCAATAGACAAAGACTGGAAGAGCCTTCGCAAGCTGTAAAGTCACAGAGCACAATTGAATATTTACTCAATTTACTGGTATGGCACTGTCAAATTCCAAACGTCTCATACCGTTCTCTCGTTCATCACACTCTTTCCGGCCTGATGTATTGATCCATTCCAGATAGTTTGTAGACGATACATGCCATGTAAATATGCGGTTCATGTGACGAACATATGCCTAGCGACGACCTGATCGCGATGGAGAAGCGGCTTGTTTAAGAATCGCCTCCCTCGCCTCCTCAACAGCGGATTCCGAACCTACAATCAGTCTAAGTTGGACGCTTTAATCGAGGTACTACGGGGAACGCACCTATGATAACAATAGTATCGTTGTCTCTGCTGACGTTAATGTCTGCGCCGGTCTCAGCACGCAGACGAGCGATATTGGAGCCCTTTGACCCAACGATTTTCGGGAACGCAGAACGATCAGCAATGGTCAAGAAGCCGACATGAGTCATTGCCTCAGCCTGTTCAATAGCTGTCGCAATATCACTGTGTGCGCGCTCGAGACTCGCGGCGTCCTTTGCCTTCAGCGTCCACTCCGAATCACCTTCCTCCGCGTCCTGGTAATGGGGAACAACTTGCCAGTCCGATTCTGGTGCGTCATCTTCCGCATCGTCAATCCGGGCAGTGGATGCAACATTTTGCGGAGGATGGGCGGGTACCGCGGATTTTTGAGGGTGAGCGGATTGGTCGACGTGTACACCATACGATCGGAGGTTACGGAAGAAGCTCCCATGCTGCGAGATTGCATAGTGATATTTCAAAGGTACAGACACCACGCCGGTGAGCAGCTCCACAGGGGTCAATGCGTTCTGAACCTGCGCCTGACAGAGAGGTTAATCGCTGCAGTGTCTTCATCACATCAAGTAGCATACCTTGAGTTCACCGATCGCAGCCTCGCAAGCAGAGCGAGATCCGGAGACTTTGACGATGTCAGCGGTATCCGCATCCTTGGTTTCACCTATGTTAACAACTTCTCCTACGTGGTGGTAGAATCGAGAACCAGGGAACTGTACTTGGACACCCGTGCGGGTTTGCAATTCATTCAGGTGCTGACCGCCTCTGCCAATGAGATTACGATGCTGGGCTGCTGGAATCTCGACAGCCAGCACGACGCGGTCTCTCAAAGCAGCAACCGTCTTCTCCAGTTCCGCCTTGATTTTGTTGACAAGAGCTGGTTCTCCACGAAGACGCACCTCGTCGCTGGGCTCACCCTGCCGAGGGCTGATATCATGGTTAGCCTGGGGCTGGTCACCATCGGAGAATTACTTACAACCGAACAAGTCCTGCTTGCAGCTTGGAATCGGATGGACCACCACAACGAATAATCAAGTCTTTCAAACCCTGACCACCAGCCCCAATGATAGTCCTATGAAACTTTGTCTCGATGGCAAGTGATGCCGACGTTTCCTCACCGACCTGCTCAGCGATTGCCAAGATAGCAGTTTTGGCAGCGCTGATGGCCTGCTTGGTTCCACGGGCAGTGATGTTGGTCACAGCGTTGTCATCCGTAGCCTTGTCGATGTCGATCTGGGCGCCTGTGTCGTCCTTGATCTCGTTGATGCTCGCACCGCTTTTACCGAGAATACGCGCGACAGCACGAGTCGGGACAGTGAATTTGGAAACGTTGTTGGTCTCCTTTTCAAACTCCAAAGCATCGAGGAGTTCGGATTTAGCACCAGCTACACCCTTCTTGCCACCCTTGACGAGGACTTCATCAGGCTTAAGGGCTTCACGAGTCCTGTTTTCGCTGTTTTCCGAGGGCCCCCGGGGGAATGTGATCTTGACCCCGTATTTTTCCTCCAGGCGAATGGCATATTTTCCATTCTGGCCAATCAGGGAGGCATGGAATTGAGCGGGGATTTTAAGGGTTTCCGATGTCTCGTCTGCCTACATTGTATGTCAATGACATTTTGGATGTAGCAACTCGGAGGAACTAACCAATCTCTCGACCTGAACCAAGATGCGCTTCTTGGCTTCCTCGACGTTCTCCTTACGTCCTGTGATCTAAGCACGGCGTCGGCTTTATCCCACCACTGGTATGTAGTGACCCACCTTGAATTTGGACTTTTGGTGCACGGGCTTCTTCTTCTTGGTACTGTCCTTCTCCTTTTCCTCAACCTCATCGGAAATGTCCACTCTGACACCGAGTTGGTCTCGCAGCTTGTTAATACCGAATCCCTGCGCACCAACAACTCGACCAACATATTCCCTGTCGATCTCAAATTCCGTAGACTAAAATATTATGCGTAGATCTATGACGAAAACAGTATGGAGGGGTTGGATTCACTTACGTAGCTGCTGACGATAGCATCGTTTTTGGCATCTTCCACGACCCGCAGGATTTCTTTGACAGCACGATCGACATCTGCGCTGACCCCACGGACTAGGATGACATCCTGACTGGATGGATCGCCTGCCTCAGTACCGACCTTGATCGACAGGGCCTTTTCTTCGCCAATGATTCTGGAGGTACCAGTTATATGATATTCACGGTTGGCAATATATATATACTACTTACGCGTTGAGGGTAGTACCGTCTTTGCCAACCACTGCCTCGTGCCAACGTTTCTCGACGGGTATTAGCTCGCTCTTGACATCAGCAGCATCCTTGGCAATCTTGAGCAATTCCGCAGCGACGTCATCCAGATGCTTCTCTTTCTCAACAGGCGAAGGCGAGGCCGAAGGGGAGGAAGGGTCATAAACCAGGAGAACCGAAGATTGCTCCGCAGACTCGGGAGGGAAGAAGACTTGAACGTTGTGAGCCTCGTGGGCCTGTTTCAACCTGAGTGATGTCAGAGAGACTTCTGGAAGGTGTAAGTGAAATTTCACTTTTTCGCATGTTTTCCCATGATAACCCGGTGGAGGAGCCAATCAATGGAAACATCCCTCGTTGCGCCGATCAGTTTACCAAGAAGTTCCGAAACTTGTCTGACGACAGCATCCACTAGCAGCTTCTCTCCGACGATATCAATGTTAAGGACTGAGGCCTGGCCGATCGCCGTTGCGGATGGCGTGAAAACCGAAATACCTGGATGAGCACTAGTGAGGGTCCTAGGGTAGTTGATACGCGTGATGTAAGTCAAGAGTTGACGTGAAAGCGCAATAGGACCGGGGAGAGGGAACTCGTGGATGTACTGTGAATTCGCCTTCTCCATAACAGCACCAAGACCAGTAGAAATGTCCTCTTGCTTGCCATAGACCAAGACCTCTTCACCTTGTTCATGAGGCTCAGGAACGACAACGGAGCACCGGCTCTTTGCCATAATCTCATCGAGAGCTTTGCCAACAAGGAGACGATGCTGGCGCTTGGGCAACGTGATCTTGACTGAAATGAGCGCAGAGTTGAAAGATTCGATGGTTCCCTGGATGGTTTCGACAACACGGACGACGGCCTCGCGGTCGCCGCTGACGGTGATCTCGCGTTCCGGAGCATTTAGAGCAAGGTGGATTTCACCGCCCTGCGCTGCCTCAATGAAGAGTGCGCGGCGGGCAGTGACGAAAGGAAGGACGTGATGCGGGATGTTCTTGACGCGCTGGGTTGACTTGGAGGTCCTAACCGAAATGATCTCGTTTAGCATGGCCTGAGCTTCATACGCGAGAGGTTGCGGGCCTGTGATTGTAATAGGAACTAGGGCTTCGTCTTCCTCATCAACAGGCGTGGCAGCCCCATTGGCTGACCCGCTCGGATGACCGTTGGGTGTAACACTGTCCCTACGAGGAATATCCACTTTTACTCCTGTTTGTTCCCGCACCTGTTTTAGAGTGGCACCTGTCGACGGACGGTCAAGACCCCGAATTCAACAGACAAACAAACGGCGACCAACCTTTGGGTCCGATGATAGCTGGAATGGTAGAGACAGGAGCAAGCAGGGTAACAGTGACCTGAAACAACGTTCCAAGGAAATTCACAAAGAGATGCATGCAAACAAACCACGGGGCTCAAAAGAGCTAACAAGTTCCGTTTCGCCTTCTCAAGCTCCTTCTGAGACTCAGACTTCATGTGGAACGTGGTCTGACGTGTCCTCTGGTTGGCAGAAGCCTCGATCTTGACTTTGAATTTAGACATGACCTGTTTCATGATTTCTCCAAGTGAAGTAGGTTTGCCGTCCTTGTTCGCCGGAAGTTCGATGGCGGACAAGGTGAAAGAGTCAGAGACCATGGGCTGAGACCGGACGGTTGCCTTGATGCGAGGACCAGAGTCAGCACCCCATGCAGCAGACTTGGCGGGCTGGGTTGCGGGAGCGACCGAGGGTGCGAGAGACGGGAAAGCGGACTGATCGCTAGTGTCCACCACCACGTTATTGGCGGGTGGCTTGGCTGGCGTCTCATCCTCTACTGCAGCTGAGGAGTCCGACGTATCTTCGAGCCCATGTAACTTCTAAACATATCCAATCAACCGTCTCAACCTGGAGACACACAATAGCAACAACATCCAGACCTGAAGTTCAGCCGCAACAGGAGGGGGGAAAGTAGCCGACGTGTCCATGACTGTCTGAAAATTGCGGGTGTCCAAGACGCAGAACCTTTGACAGAAAATACCCGAACGTTGAGCCCGGCGACGGAGCTCGACGCGATGACCGGAAAAAAGCAAGATGATGGGGAAAGGGCAGACGAGTCTTTCTCAAATCCTTGCGCGGCTAATAGACGTGCGAACATCATCCTATTATTGGTCCCGGCTGTACTTGTACTTGAAAACATACTAGCTTTCACGACCAAGAAACATGTCCCTTGCATTCACCAGCCCAGCTGCTCCATCATCCAGCCATGTACTTTACCCTGCTGATCGGCCTTGTTGCACAGTCTCTGACCTCCGTCCAGGTCACTCACTCGCTTTACGTCTTCCGGCGGGAGCGTGATCAACTGCATCGTGGTCGATCACGTATGTGCTCCATTTGAATAAATACTCCTTACCGTGATATTGTCCTTCTGCCTCTGTGGGTCCTGGCTCTTGGGAACAGCAGTGGTCCCTCTGGCGACGTGCCATGCCAAAGTTATTTGTGCCGGCGTCGCATTGTACTTGGCAGCAAGTTCATTGATAACGATGTCACCGCGGACAGTGGCGTAACCTGCCCGCTGATCAGCTTCTGCCATTCCAATTTCTGAAGTAATTTACCGGTGGGAGTGTAAGCGGTGAGGTAAATTCCTTTGCTCTTGCAGTACTCCAACAGCTCAGGCTGTGCAAGGTATGGGTGGAGCCTGGAAAGCATGAGAGATGCCTAACATGATGCTGTGACATGCTTACTCCACCTGGTTAATTGCTGGAATAACTTTTGCCGTTGTCAACAGTTTCTCAATGCTGGGGACATGTCAGCGATATAACCTTGCTGGTGGATGGAGCACCAACTTTTTAATCGAGAAATTACTAATGCCAGTAGCTCTGGCTTTGCCGCTGGCCAGGACTTGTTCCATGTCCGCCCAAGTTTCGTTGAAAGTCGGGCGCTCGAGGGCCTTGAGGGACCCATCCGGGTTCGTCAATGCCTCATCATTCGCTGCGAAGTTGATCAGCTTCACAGGGCAAGGACACGGGCGGGTAATGTTCACTTACGTCCACGAGCGATCGTCTGAGGCCAGTGTATCAAGTACTGTGGTTCATCAGTAATGAGCGAAGAAGCTGCGCGAGAAAGGGGTTGCGACTGACGAGATCGTAGTAATCTAACTTGGCATTCGCCAAACTTTCTTCGATTGATTCTTCGACCCTGCCTGGGTGGTGCAAGCTGTATGGCCGTGACAACCCCGATGATAAATCAGTCAAGATCTCTGAAAGGGGTCTACATACGGAAGCTTTGTGGTCACAAAGATCTGTTCCCGAGGGATACCGGACTCGCGGATTGCAGCACCCACGGAACCCTCGGTTCCTTATGATGCGTCAGTATGCGGGCAAGGAAATGAAGGAGGCGAAACGGACCGTATCCAAGGGCAGTGTCCAAGTGCCTGTATCCACTCTATGAAGGGGGTTAGTTTTTCACACCTTACCAAGCATCTGGCACACCTGGAGAGCAGTCAGAATCCAGTTCTTGGCTGCGGTTCTTGTCTCTACGGTAAGCCCTCCCCAGCAGCCAAGGCCTACGGGGAGCCAATTTCAACATGGATTGAAGAAAAAGGAAGCTCGGTTACCGATGACGGGCATCTCGACACCATTGTTCAGTGTTATGATGGGGACGGGCGCTGCCATGTTTGTGGATGAAGCTCGTGTGTTTTATCTGTTAGGAGGCTACGGAACATGTGATGCCGTCGTGTGAGATGAGGGAGGGTCATTTTCTCCGAAGTCTCGCCGGGATTCGACGTGAATGTCACGTGGATTTATTTTAATATCTATCACGTGACCAATATAGTACGTGGAAGATGTACAGTGATCGGTGGCAATTCAAGAATACGACCATCACAAGAAATGCAGCGAGCATGTCACAGGGCTTGTCTCGCACTCGCATTTGCCATTTCCATCTGCACAAACGTGCATGGCTCATCTTTCCTCGGTGACGTCCTCCTTCGTAAAGACCAAGTCCAGCATGTCCTAGAACACAAGCCCGTCCGCGGTGAACCCCTCTGTCAGCGCCAAGTATGTCGGCCTTGATCTCTATTTTCTTCGCGGCATTATCACAGTATATAATCACAGACAACAGGTCCAATTGAAACCACAATGTGTGACTATGAGACCATCGAGAGCGTCAACGAAGAGCTCTACACAAACCTCCATGACCTTGTCCAGACTCCATTCTTCAAGTACTTCCAGGTAAATGGTTCATTCCGATCTACGCAAGCCACTTACTCAGCTACCCCACTATTGCAAGGTCGACTTATACCGAGAGTGTCCTTTCTGGCAAGAGAATGGCTTCTGCATGAACCGCGAGTGTGGCATCACCACCGTAGATGAGGTATGCAAGCGTTGTTATAGTCGAGTTCTCCTCTTCATTCTTCTTACAGAGCAAAATACCCGAAAAGTGGAGGGCGGCTGCTTTGAGTAACATAGACCTTCCTCCCCAGGATCAGGTATCTATGAATATTTTAGGCCGCTGCTACTACTCACGCAAATTCCTAGCGGATCCAGTTACCAGGTTGTTATTATCGTGACTCTGACTTTTGTTTCCTCGATGACATGACAGGTTGGCATTCCCTGGTTTTCACATTGCATTTCATGCGCTTATATGGTTCTATACTAGAGGGAGACTATGTTGATCTAACGCTTGTTCCCGAGCGATACACGGGATATTCGGGACACTCTGCCCATCGCGTCTGGAATGCGATCTATGAAGAGAATTGTTTTGGTCTCTCAGAACTCAATCTTCTCACCGGAAAATCAGCCACACCTGTCACCCTTCCCGACACACTGACCAATGTCCTGCGTGAGCATCCAGATAATCAAGACACAGACGGAGACTGTCTGGAGAAGAGAGTATACTACAAGATCATATCTGGCACGTACTTTGGTTGAATGAGCATCGTGTTCATACTAATCTCCCACAGGTCTTCATGCATCAATCTCGACACATATATGCACAGAGTGGCTGAATCAATCAACTGGTGAATGGGTAAGTGGTCCTTCATCTACAGCATCACTTTTCTTTCAATGATCTTCTTAGGCTCCCAATCTTGAATGTTTTGTCACCAGAGTAGCCTCCCATCCCGAGCGCCTTCAGTACATCTATTTCAACACGGTCTTACTCCTTCGTGCCGTCGCCCGCCTCACACCTTATCTATCTGAATACGACTACTGCTCCTTGTCAGGGAATAGCCTCATCCCCCATGATCATCCACATTCGTCCGAATTGGAAGACGAAGTTCAGGCGCTCGCGAGACTCGACAATGTAATGAACATCGCAGGGCACGTCGGAAAATTCGACGAACGAGTGCTTTTCCGTGGGGCGAATGCAAACGTCTGTGCAACTGCCTACGTCCAATCATCCCGTCGCTGACCAACACCATAGATCCTGAAACAAGAATTCAAACAGCACTTCCGCAACGTGTCCCGAATCATGGACTGTATCGGTTGTGACAAGTGTCGTCTGTGGGGCAAAGTTCAAACCACTGGCTTGGCTACGGCTCTCAAGGTCCTGTTTGAAATAGACGAAAACGCCCTCCAGTGTGTCTCCCTTTCTTCTGCATGATGATCTGGTCGTGAAAACTCGTTCGGTCCATGTAGTCACGACACAAATCAGAACCTTTTGCAGCGTTCAGAAGTCGTCGCATTGATCAACACACTCCATCGCTTTAGCGAGAGTCTGCACGCTGTCGAACACTTCCGGGAGATGTGGAAGGAGACTAGAGAGGAGGATTCTGCGAGGTTGATCCACGAAGCAGAGAGGGCCGTCGCCGGAAACGTAAGTCCACTTTGCCTTGGGGATTTGGGGTGTGCGGTTGAATGATATTACAAACCTTAGCCACGGCCAACGCCTGATGGACAGACTGCGCTGAGACAGTTCCCCGCTGCTGCTACGCACCGCCCAACACCAAACGCTTTGCAACAAAATATCTGGAGTAGACTTCAGGTGCATTTATCCGACGTGGTGGACAGTTGTAGACGATATACCATTACACGTCTCGGTTCAGTGTCCGAGATCTGGTGGAGGCTATCAAAGGCAGTGCTCCCTCTACGGACAGAGCTTTGACGCTCTCTTTACATCTTCGAGGTTTGCTCTGCAGATTGGATAGATATACCAGTGAATACCTTTTTTGGGGCAATTTGTTACACACTGGGCTGTTCATTTGTCACTCCATGTCGAGTTAATCAGGATAGTCAAAAAGTGAAAGAACAGAAAGGAACAAGATGATATGGTCCAAAGTCCAAGGTCACAACGGTACGCCATCCACATCATCCTCTGCCATAGGCTCCCCATCCACATCCACATCATCTGCTTCGGGACCACCCCCCAAGGGAATGCCGTCCACATCCTCATCAAGCGGAACACCATCAACGTCCTCGTCGAGGAGACTCCCGTCGACGTCTTGATCGAGAGGTACACCATCGACATCCATCTCTTCAATTGGCATACCGTCCACGTCATCACCGTCTTTTTCAGCCTCTTGAGGAACAGAAGGAGCAGATTCTTGAGCCGGTTGGAACGACTTGGCCTTGAACCGAGACGCATACGCCGATTGGGCTTCCGACGTTCCATCATCGTTCTGATCTTGTTGGTCAGCATTTAACTCCGCATGGCCGGTGCCGTCAAGCCGCGCTCGAAGTTCGGTCGTAAACTCGGGTGCAAAAACGATCCAGTCTTCCCAGATGTCCACGACCGAGGTGATTTGCTTCTTGAAAGTTTCCGCGGTGATGCGACCAGGGAACGAATGATAAATGATGGAAAGATGATCAAAAACAATGCCGAGGCGTGATTGGAACTCCTGACGGAACTTCCATGCACTCGGTACTGGAGCGGCTGAATTGTGGAGGATATCACAAATAAGGTGAAGGCGTGCGATCTTGCGTGGGACTGGGGTGCCGTCCACCAACAAAGAAGAAATGATGATATCAGAAACCTAAGGGAAGGCGGTGAGATTCGGGGGACCGGGCAACGAGCTAATTGCAAACCTCGCGAGCCGCCTCGGCATGTTCCAGGCTGAACGTCATACAACGAGCAAGTTCCCCGCACTTGCCAGAAAGGGCGCGCAACATCGCCTCGAACCTCTTCCGTGCGAGTCTCCCCAGCACGGTCTTTTTAGTACGTTCCTGCTCTGATTCCTCCGCGGAGTCGGTAGAATATACTGAATTGTACCCCTGATATGAGCGTGTCAATGAAATACGGAACATACATAGAAACAAGAACGTACATCATCATCAAAGTCTGGTTCCACGATGTCGTCGCGCTCAACCAACCCTCGGTAAAAGGCATGTCTACGGTGCTGTAATACGGATGTAAAATAATAATAATTTGAACAATCACCAAACAACCCACCTTGCGTTGCGTGAGGAAAGCGTATTTTGGATTATTTCGTTCCCATTCTTTGAGATTCTCCGCGTATTTGGGGCCATGACCTTTTACCTCGGCAGCTACTGCTCGTATGAAAGTGTCTGTGACGCCAGACTCGTCTTCTTCACGTCTCCTCGAGGCGCTGTGTGAACGTCGACGAGGACTCCGACTGTCATACTGCCTTGAACGACTGTACGAACGACGCCGTCGACGCGGAGGCGACCGACTGTAGCTGTATGATCGACTTCGTGACCGTCGGGAAGATCCGCGTCCGTGATCACCAGAATGGGAAGGTGAGCGACGTCCGGAGGAATATGAACGACTCCTGCTCCTTCCCCTGTCATGACGTCGATCTCTAGAATGGGAGCGTGAATGGGATTGGCGACTCGCAACTACGAAAATAGGCTGAGCTTCATACGCAGCGAGAGCATGTAGGCAGGACTCGCACCATACAACGGCTTCGTTACCATAGGGACGGCTTTGCTCCACCCGACCCGTAACACCGAGCCTCCCCAATCAAAACCGTCCATGTCTCTCAGCGCAGCCTCTGCGTCTTTGCGTTTCATGAATGAGACGAAGCCACTGAGACCAGCATTACGATTTCGTCTTGACGCGGTCATATCACTGCCAGGACCGCTGGTGCCGTCGCCACGAGGCCACATGATCTTGACCTGAGGACATGTTCTAAGTTGGGAGAGGGTTCAAGTGAAAAGTAAGGACCTACAGATCCAACGGGCCCATGACGAGCAAAGAACTGGCCCAAGGATTGCTCCGTGACGTTGGAAGGCAAATTGGCGACAAAAAGATTGGACGTCTAGGGACGCACCGCATTCGAGATATAGAAGGACGAGCCTTTGTATGTTGCTTACCTCAGGGTCTCCTCGATCCTTACTTCCACTCTGGCCCTCGTAAGCTAGAGGGAATGATTGATTGAGAACGACGACCCATAGACACACACGAGCACAAACCTGCTAATGCAGTCACGGATCGTCCGTGGGCTACAAATGAAGCTGAGGAACCTTTCGAGCGTGTTGTGTTACCCCGACTTACCAGAACGAGAGTACCGAACCTCTCGCAAGGCCTGCTCCCTAAACACGAAGTCAGGAGAGGGAGAGCATGGCTACGAATCTACATACCTCTTAATTTCCTCGAGGAACGAATCCATGGCGCGCTTGCCTTTCGGTTTCGGAACACTACTCGGTGGGGAGTCCTGAATGGCGATCAGTCTATGGGGTCAAACATACGGCGACTCCTCACTTCTTCTATTTCCTCCCACAGCACCCTCGTCCGAGAAGAACTCTCAATCGTACCCTTCGCAGAGGGCTGATAAGGCGTTTTCGAATCATCCGAGCCTCGAACGAAAGTCGATCCCGCCTTCTTCCTGCCCGCCTCCTCCCCCTCGAACGCGTCTAAAAAGTCGACGTACGCTTTGGCCGCGTTCTCTTCTTCCTCTTTTTTCTTTGCCTCTGCTGCTTCTTTTTCCTTCTCCCGCCGAGACTTGCGTACAGTCCCTTGAGCATAGTGGGACAATTTTTGGTCGTCCAATGGCTTTGGCTGGTTATATGAAGCAAATTGGTGAGTGCCTCGACATCAAAGAAATAGGTCCTATCCATCGCACTGGGAACGAAGTTTCTTCGTCGCCGTTGTCAAAGAACGCCGCTAACTTGGACTTTGTTTTATCCATGGGATAGTCGGGCAGTAGCAGTGAAATATTGCAGGTGCAGCCACTGAGCCAGTTCAAGTTGTACCGGAAGGCAAGACACGAGTTCCCACGCTTACATACAACCCAAATCGATTACACAACAGCCTGAGAGAAATCTACATCATCAAACTAGCCAGACCTCCCATGGCGTATGCCATCGGCTTCAGAGGTGGATGAGCCTGTGCTTCAAATTGGTGGTACTTTAGATCTCCAGCAGCGTCGATGCGGATCTGTTGGTGCAACATCAGAGTGTGGGCCAAAATAAAATAAAATACATTCAACTACTTACATATGCGCCCTTGTTCCCTACTTGATCGACGTAGTTTGGTGCGGAGAAGACCTAGAATAAGAGTGAGTATCCACACGATGTATTGATGAATTAGACTTGCCGTTGTGCACAGTCCGTCATGTTCAACGGCATAACCATCTACAACATGTTGAGCACCGACGAGATCAGCACATGATGAAGCTACATACTTTCTCGCACTTCGTGACTGCGAATGACACCGGTGACGCCATTAAGGTCGCACCAGTGTTTTGTGACATCTGGTCCGAAAGAAATACCAACACCCTGGAGCACGCTGAGACAATGTGTGACAGGAAACCTGCCAGACCACGTACCCGTTTACTTGGCCCGCGCCCCGGTGTATCTTGAGGGTCGGTCCAGAGCAGCTGTGGTCGCGTGAGGGAGCGCACAATTTTTTTCCTTGAATTCATACCTCGCCTAGAGGCCAGGCATCTCAGTATTTGAGATTGAAGGAAGTTCCAACCAAACACTCACATATCAAGCCCTCCTGTCCGGGTTGTCTTCCGATGCGCGGTATGTTCCGTATTTCCTCTAATGTCACACCGTCTTTGCTGAATAACCCACCATGAACGACGAAGTAACGCTTGAGCTTTTCCGGAGATAATATTGTCTTCGGGGTGATGTCTGTAGACGACTTTGTTGCGCTGACCAGAGTTGCCAGAGGCACTACATGAACCGTCAGGTTTTCAGATGACGTCTAGCCTCAAGCCACGCACTCTCCGTAAATACATATGCGAAAAGCTAAGTTTGGCAACTCAGTCTTTGAAAAAACCAAGTTTAAACTGCCTCACCTTGTATGTCTGTTCCCCATGTTTGTGCTTGGCTTCTCCTTCGAAGCCATACGTCCGGTTCATCTCCTTTGCTTCATGGTTGCCTCTATTGATGAACATTCGGGTAGGGTATAACCCTGATGTTCTTCAACCACTATGGAAAGCGACGTAACCCGGTCAGTACTTACATTTATAGGCAAATGCAGTCAATATCACTTCGATAGACCAGGATCCTCTGTCAACCAGATCACCGTTCATCAATAGACAATGATCAGGTGAGGGCGGTCCAGTGAGCGAATACAGATGCAGCAAATCGTAGAATTGCCCTAAATGAGATGTGCGTTGGTTCACGACACCACCAGAGTTCAATCTCAAAACACACCGTGGACATCCCCAATGACGTCGCAGGTTACTCCGTCCATGAGATCGAGATTGACCAGGCTGTCCTCTTTCACAAAAGACGAATGGGCGCCAAGAACGATCTCCCAGGCATATCTCCGTGGAAGCTTCTTGCCTTGCTTAAACCAGTCGATCATGCTTAATATGAATTCATGAGTGATTGTATACTTTCCCTCCTCGGTCACATCTAGTTTCGGACCCGCGTAGTCGTTTTCTACGTCGCAGCCACCTATTTAACATGCTCGTCAATAAATGTGACTGTGCAGATGAGCGCTCCGGCAAACCTTGTGCTACAATCTCCAAACAGCGCTCAACAGCGTCCTTTTCTTCTTCCATCTCGATTGCCTAAAACGCGTTCGACATGAATAGCAATACCTAAGCCTAGATTTCACACCTTCTCGAACTCGATTTTCCGAACGAGCTTTTGAGTTGCTGTCAGCTGCGATCTGACGACATCATTCTTTGGTTCTAAGGCGACGACTTTCTTGAAATCAGCGACCGCCAACTGAGGTTTGGCGATCTGAAGGTGACACGTTGCTCGTCTGACGTGCGCGATGAACGATGCATGTCAACACACGTAAGAACAAGGCAGACGCACCTATAGTATGCTTTTGCATACTTGGGATCGACCTCAATTGCCTTGGCTGTTCGTCATGAATCTCGCGTGACCGGGCCGAAGCGCAAGATCCACTCACACGCATCGTCGAGCGCAAACCCGTATTCTTCCAGCTTCGTTCTCGCAGTAGCCCGATTACACCAGACGGTGGCATCCCTGGGATTCAGCTCGATAGCCTTCGAGTAAAGGTTGACGGCGGCTGTGAAGTTACGATCTGGACACCTCATCGTCAAGCTGTTATGGCTGATCGGACGGGAGTACATACTTGTGAACGCTTTGTTGGCCTCTGCTTTCAGCTTCGCAGCTTGTGCCCTGTCTTCATCGGTCACGTCTCTCAGACTCAATGTCTGTAACTCGGGCGAGGGCAGCGATGTTAGCGTGGTCGAAGCGGGCGAGGGGGGTGCCGAGGACGACGATGAAGCATCGGCCATGGTGCTCTGTTGATCGGTAGATATATGTCAGGGCCACAAAGTCTCGATTTCAGTCGCCAGCGGCCAGATCTGAAGTTTGAACTCGCCATCCGATTTTTTTTTCTTGATAAAGGCATCAAATATCGTCTCTCACGATCGTGGCTGTGTCACATCTTCCACTAAGCTTCACATTGATAAAAGAAACAATACGCAGCGACAGGACGACGAAAATATAGACCACCCTGACTACTAAATCTAATATCAAGGCGAGGATAGATCAGTCGGAGAGATTGCGGAGGGCGGCAAAGCCGTCTTAGCATACTCGTCAAGCTATCGCATTCGTGGGACCCGTAAACGGATGTAGTGGAAAGGACATGGCTCAGTTTGAGCAAATGTTGAGGTTGAAGTATTTGCCGAGAGGTGGGCTGTGCTCGTAGGCGTTGATGTCCTGCATCCATCCGTTCAAAAATTGGTGCAGGCTGAGTAGGATGATCAACCACAAGGTACTATAGTACGCCCGAGGTAGTACTCACTAGTCCAGATTGTTTTGCTCGCGGCAGTTGCCGTTCTGAGCGGCAGCAGTTGCCTCCGCCTATTGGAAACGTTCAATTACCCGTCACCCAGTACACAGGAAACTCACGTATGTCAAACCCTGGTACCAACCATTGTAGTGACCAATTGCTAGAAGGAGATCGCCATTTACGCTGTCAAGAGTCTGCGAAAAGAACTGAGCCCCTTTGTGGATATTAAATTCCTGAAGGAATCCACAGTTAACATGCAACATACTGCCAACTCAAGAGCACTTACAGGGTCTTGGCAATTGCCGCCGGGTGCACCACCACATTTGTCGACGGTGATTTGCATCAGACCTTGCTCACCAGCACCTCCAACAGTGGCAGGAATGCAAGAGCTCTCCTGCATTGCGAACGATGCAAGTATAACAGCAGGGACTAGTTCCGATTCTCAGTGACCAGTCCAAATCCAAAGACACGGCGAGAACTAACCGCCGTATTGTTGACCGTACTTCTCGAAGAGAGGGACGAAACCTTTGCAGGCAGAGAAAGCAGATCCAGGATTATACGCGACCTGCGAGAGTTCAACGCTGACAATGCCGTCGACGAGTATGAGAGGAGGAGTCCACCCTCCTGATGTCAAGCCACAGTTCAAGAAATCAATATTCCCATTGGGTCCGCTCAACACAGTTGTTTGCGCTAAAATGCATGTCAAACACGAATGAATACGGATGATTAACAACCCGTACTAGTAGCCCCGCTCGGGCCGCAAGAACCAGCTGATGCGACATTGACAAGACCGTCGATGGGGCCGGTGTTTGTTGCCAATAAATCACTGTTTGAGGAAGGCGTAGGCTGTGGAGTAACGGGGGTAGAATGAGTTGAGGGTGCAATAGGGAACGTATCGACCGGGGTGGAGAGACTAGTCGATACCATGGGTAGTAACATGGATGAGACGACACTGGTCTAGCATAGCCCGAATTCCAATCAGTATTGAATTACCAAGAAATACAGCACACTTGTTCTTCTACGACGAGAGGAACAAGCCGCTATAACTCACCGTGAGCCTTGGCTTGCAGGTTCTGCGCACGTAGGTGTTGATATGACCTCCACTGACTGAAGAGACCGCTTCGCGCGCCGCGCGGGCATGTCTTGCCATCAAGGCGGGCTTGCCTCCACTGGCGTGTCCCGCAACAGAAAGAGTGAGAGGGAGAAGGGCGGCAAGGAATGACGCTGCGACTCTCATGTTCAAGTCTGTGAAAGAATGAGTGAGATGAGTAAATGAGCGACGGAATGGGCATCCAGAGGTTAGAGAGAGAGAGAAATGTTGTTGTTCCACCTGCTATGTACTATTGCCGCCAATGAAATTACCTAGAACTTGGAATCGCGGTGTTCTGGGACCACATGACGCCGGTAGAGTGCATTCTGGTGCGGACGCACAACACGCTCACGGCTGCTTAGAACGTTGATCTACTCAACAAGCAATCAGTATACGGAGATGGCTTTAGACGCTCAGCGGCTCTGTTCGCATCGCAACGGAGACAAACGAGGGACCTTGGGCAGAGTGGCACTTTGTGCTATACTCTTATGTACGAGATAATCTACAAGCCGTGATTGGTCGACTCAGAACAGGGTCAGTCCCCAATATAGATGCTCGAATCTTTTTTTCTACCGGCTGCGAAGTTTGGTCCCACTGTTCGTAGAACGGAAAACGGGGAGCAATTCATGTCTTGGTTGGCAGCTCATAGTAGACCAGTTCGGGGCCGTTTGTGAAGACCGGGGTTCCAAGCCGTGAGTAGAGATGATGAACATGTGTACAGCGCAAGGTGAGAGAACACTCGATCAGAGGCTGTGAGAGAGTGAATGTTGGTTGGGAAGGCCCCGAGTGACGTTTCGATAGGAGAGAGCTCTCCTATCTGCAGTGCAATGGTCCCGATCAAAAAAGGAGTGCGCAGGAGAATGACAACTTTGGCATGACACCGTTACGGACTGCCAGTGGTTACACAGCTGGAAGCGAGTCACCGCCACGTGCAGCAATCAAGCACGGTGCGACCACCGAACGGGACGGTGAGTCACTCTAGCGGCGGCGGCGACGACGACGACGGGGGCGGGCGGGGGGGGGGGCTCCCCTCGGGGGGCGGGGGCACCGAGGAAGGGGGGGGGGGGGGGGGGGGGCGATGCGACGGATGGACCCCGTGATGTGGTGTCAGGGGGACAGGGGTGGGAAGAGTGACTCCTCCATTTTATAGCGCCCGAGTCAACTGCACACAAGAGTATTTAGAATTCCTCCCTCTCCTCCCTCCCTTCTCCATCAAACCTCCCAGCAGCTCTTCGTGCCAACTTTCCCCGTTGTATAGCATTCTCCTGCACGAAGAGAGTCCTATACTACAGCCCAAGGACGTTCTAGAGTCTTGTAGACTTTAGACCCGTCCTTGCGACCTACCGTGTGTCACAATGTGCCCGTGCACCATAACCCGATTTGCAAAGCTCATTCACCAAACTGCCGCCTTCAAACTTCAGATCTCACCCGTTCCTATCGTACTCAACAGCTTCAATGGTTCCAGTATTGTATTTTAGGTAACCCGCCCAAGCGCCGTATTTCTCGCCTCACTCGCCTCTTCGCATCGATTCCCCGCTCAGTTAATGGTTCGACCTCCCGCACATTCTTTGCCCCATCGGGGCTCCCCTTCAACCTCGCATACAAGGGTTCGTTGGCAACCCTATCATACTTCACTCCAATCTATCCCCCCTCGCTCATCGCCGCTTGCCTATCTCATCACGCCCGCCTCATCTACTTCCTCCGTCTCTCCGTCTCCCCGTTCTCTCTCCGAAGCCGACCGTCCACGCCACGCCCATCTTCCAACCCGCGAATCCAAACTCCGCGACTTTCAAAAGTCAAAGTTTGCCCTCAGTCTCGTCGGTGAGCCACTTTCATTCGATCCTTGTTCGTTTATTTAGGTCTCCTGCGATAAAGATCAAGCCGTCAAATCCTTATGCGATATATGGCCCCAGCAAGACATACCTACTGTGTTCCTGACCTCGGGGCGCCCAATGGTTTCCCCGATGTCAGGTTCGGATCATCTGCGTGGTCTCGATATACCTCACCCCACTTCCCGCAACACTCAGCTGCCCTCTCCAATCTCTCCGACGACCCAACCCACTCCCGTTATCTCCTCCCTCCCTTCATATTCCGCCCAGCCCGTCGCCTGTCCACAGCTTCAGCGGTGCGATATCGCATCGATCAAAGGTTTCGTCCACGAGGTTCTCCGTCGCTCGCGGACTTCAGGGACTGTGCTTCAAACAGCACTATGCTACCTCGAAGCTATCCGCTCAAAGGTTCCGGCTCTCGTTCAGAGAGAGAAGCAAAACTTCTCTTCTTCCTCCCCTGTGGGATCGGATGATGATCGGATATCTCAAGGCGAGGTCGGCATCGACTACGACATCGATTTTAGCGGTCCGGCTGTCTCCCCCGACGTATCATCGTCCAACAGTCTACTCGCCACCGTGCGCATCAATTCAGTTTCGTACGACGCCGATGCTTCGTTCTCAATGGAACCGGGTCTCGATGCTGACAAGGTGCCGGATCACAAGTCAAAGATAAACAACGCTTCCCTTCCCCCTCTCCCCCCTCTCCCATCCCCGCTTCTTTGTCCCCGTCGCACTTTCCTTGCATCACTGATCTTGGCGTCGAAATTCATGCAAGACCGTTGCTATTCGAATCGCGCATGGGCCAAGCTCTCTGGTCTCCCGCCGCGGGAGATTGGCCGATGCGAACGCGCGCTCGGAGCAGCTCTCGAGTGGCGTCTTTGGGTCGGCAAGTTGCCTGCAGCGCAATCCGCCTCAGGACGTGCTCTCACCAAGAGTAAGAGCGAAAGCGACATCCTTATCTCTGGAAACCCTCCCATGGCACACACAGTTAGCGATATGGATGCATCTCCGCCTTTCTGTAGTGTTGCTTCGCCCCCTGGTTCGAAGATTTCTCCACTCAGGAGGTGTGCGACTGTACCGGCTGGGAGCCTATATTTGGAAGGCCCTCGCATAAGCGGAACTGACAATGCCAGCCCAACAGCTTACAGCTCCAGCCCGTCAACCCCGGGACTTAGCTATTCTCCGACCTCGACGGAATCGTCGCTTGGCGATCGTACCGTACAAATGACCACCTTCATGGACGTATCTACACCGCCGCCCGGTCAGTTCGCCACCTTCACTGGCGCGCAGAACGACAAGGTGCAGGCGACGTTGTCCGTACCATCAAATGGTTTGTATGTGTACACGGGTTCGCAAGATATCCTTCCACCCTCTCTTTCGCACCGGATCGACTCGCAATATTTTGTGTCCCACGGCGTTGTTCCCCCAAGTAGCGTATGGACGTTCACTGACGACGCCTGACCGTGCGCCCTGTACCACGATCTCAAACATGTGACTCCTGTCTCTCTCGTAAATATCTGCTTTTTTTCTTTTTTATATGTGGTTTTTCTTCACTTCTCTATCATCTTGCCTACTTGCCTTGTATGTGTATGTCGTGACGAGGTGGGGGGTTGAAGGAGCGGCGTTGAACGATGTCCCTGAACATTTTGTCTGTCTTGTAAAATGTACTACCCGCCATACCCCATAGACTTCTGCTTTTGAGCTTCTGTCGTCGGCCGGTGCGCATGTCACGAGAACCGTCCCAAATGACAAACGACAAATGGTAAATTTGGCCAATTCACACCGTAATTATAGCTTAGGTATAAACAAAAGCAAATACCTTGTTGGTGAAATTAGGCTGAGCTAGCATTCCACAATCTATATGAAAACAGAACCAGTATGATGTAAAAGGGAAGATGATGATGCGGCGAGCCGGACTAGTCTAAGCACTCCGAAATCTGCCTAAGCAGAGGTGTTCATAGAAATGTAGATGGGCTGACACTGGATAGAGAACAGAACTAGGAGCAAAGTCAAGTAGACCCACTAGCACCAATTAACATATATACAGAACATATTAGTGGTTGTGGCAAGGTAGTAGTAGTGGACAACGAGATCAGAACGGGGGATTAGGTAAAAATAATATTAGTAAGCACGTCGTTGCTCGCATGACCTTTTGCTTCGGCCGAGGGTCTCGCACGAGCGGTAACCCACATAATGAAAGAGGGATGAGCTGACGATGAAGCCAGCGACGACGTCGGGGCCAGCGTAGGTAGGGCGATCTCAACAATCAAGGCACTAGGGGCATCACGGACCAAAGGCGCTTCGACATACACGGTGCGTGGAGTAACACACACAAACGTAACGGTTCCATACCTCTCGCAATGGTGGGAAGCCGTCAGCATAAGTAGTGAAGATGGATCCAGGTGGAAAAGAGTCCGCGGAAATGGAGGCAGAAACACGCAGACAAAAAAAAGAAAAGTGTAGATCCATCAAGTGAACAAGATGATATGATGATAGCTTGCTGGCAAACCTGGCACAAGGCTGTGACAGGTACCGTTTCGTCAAAAAAAAGGGGGGGAGAGCGGCAAAAGGATGCAGAGTTGGCTGTCAATGAAACATGAAAGAGACGTATCAATCAGTCGTTGAAGAACTCGAGGGGGTGGTTTTCAGTCTGAATCGCCCGCCAGAGGTGCGGGTGTCCGTCAGCATCTCGTTTGCCCTCCACATGCAGGATGGAATGAAACGTAACATCCTCTTCGCCCTATCAGGGTAAAATGAATTCGACACGTGAGACCAGATGCGTCAAGAATGAGCTGGTCATCCTTACCCTGTTGGGAGGGTCGTGGATTCTGCGGAATGGATAAATGTTACAACAGAGAATGCAATCAAGAGAAAAAGGAAACACGCCGTTAAGTCACCACTTTACGAATAACTTATGACAATACGACCGACACCGCACAAGATACGGCCTGCGGGCGTCTTTTTCTGGGGTAACCGCCGATGTTGGCGCACGCACCTGACGTGAACATATCCCCCTCCCTGCTCGTCGTTCACAGCTGGAATCCTGATTTTCCCCAGGATAATGGTACCATAGCTTACGAATCCGCTGCGCACTTGAACGAGATCTTGCTCAATCGTGAAGTGTGTAAGCTGCGCGTCACCGAGTCCAGCTGCTCGGGACCACATGTTTGGCTCGTGCTTGTCCCAATGATGACGAGAGAGAACTATTTCATGCTTGATCCGGTGTAAGACGTGATTGAACGCTTCGATGGCGTTTTGGTGTGGAAAGTGAGGAGCGTTCAGGTTGACTTCCTCTGCTGAAGCTGTTGCATCGCTGAGGTAAATAGACATACATCGTTCATAATCTATTTCAACCAACCCATCGTGAATGAGTCTGCGTGGACGTTTGAGGTGGAGTAGAACCAACATGCTTGTCCAAATCTTATCACGAATCAACGAGCTTATGTAAGCCTGACTACTCGGGTCAGAAATGAAGGTTAATAAAACGTCAACAATAAGCTTGAAACTTCTCCGTGTTTCAAGATTTCATGCCCCGAAGTCTCCTGGAAAGACGTGACAAGTCAACCTTAACCACTGGACGACCACAGCTTTCTGGCGAAATGTCGGAGCTCTAGTACGTCATTGTCGAGAACGCTGGCTCAGTGTGTGGCCGTAAACAACTTGTTCAACATCATCCCTCCACGATTCCATTTTTTCGAAGCGAACTCCCCAGTCGGGGAATGATTGGGCAGTGTCCCGATTATCTCGATCAAATTGGCAGGCACGCTACTGTTTAACTATCCGAATCTGTTTTCGTCGATGCCGCAGGGTATCCTTTCCCGCTTATTTTCTATTGGTGACCGACTCCACATGACATGTGTACATGTGTGCTAGCCCGTTCTCTGTATCCGATAACGCCCGTGCGCACCTTTTACGTCGTGTAAAACAATAAGATAAAATAAACCACATACAGAGGGAGGACGAACTGGGTGTCATGATGCGTATCCTATTTGGAGATAGAAGGTCACCTGAACTCAGCCTCTGCGGCGCAAACCCTATTCGTACCCAATCTCCGAGGTACTAGTTCAATCATGTTTGACAACGAAGCGGACCTGTAAACAAATTCCGACTGACATGATTGAGATTGTTGATCAGTCGTGTCGCTGAACGACGCCACTGTCAAAATGTCGAGAAGCACTATTCAATATCATGTCTGGCTCCAAGGCCTGTTTATGGATACGCCACTGCAATATATAATTGAGTGGGTGCCACTTCAGGACAGAGTGGGCTATGCCACGAGACGGGGAAGCCAGAGGTTGCTTACTGGATAAGGGGGCGCATCAAGAAGCACCGGTAGTAGATCGCGACGCCTTAACCAGGTAATAATTCGTCAGGGACCACGCCGCAACTGAACACTGATTTGCTCCGACAAGTTTGGTTGGAAGGGCACGCCATGGACCACCTGATCACCGTAGATTTAGGGCGGAGATACCGACACATCGACCTGAATGCCTGGCCTTGACCGCCGTAATGCATTGCTAGCATGCATTCACGGACCCTCACTGCAAACACGTCAGCATAACGCGAACCTCCCAAGACTAGGATCTGATTGCGTACAAGACCGCACTGATCACAACAGCTGCAGGAGGCCGGACGTTCGGATTCCGAGAATGCCCATTCAGTCGCAACTCCATCTAGCTTGTACTTTATTTTATTTTATTTTTTGTTCATGAATTTCCCCTAGTTTCATCCACAGCCTCCGTGCTTGGCCCCCGTCAAACGTTCTTTGAAATTAGTCATCAAATACTGCGATCAGTTTGTCCAAACATGAAAACTGCCTCGTTGGCCAGGCACCAGGCAGCTGGCCGTCAGGTTTGAGAGTGAGACAGACAGAATTTCTTTTTCGAAAGCTTTTCCCAAGCCGTCAGCGGGCTGGCACAGAGCCTCACCACTTACTGCTGGCACTTACCAACAATGAGATTACATACACATGCAACGAGGTCCCGGAATAAAAGTTGTACTTGGTCATAGCGTGGATGTTCAGCTGCAGATCTTTCATGACCGAGCGCCAGTCGGCACCTGGCAATCCTTGATCCAGCCGTTTCGAGACCTGCACGATAAGAGAGGCACGTGAACACCAGCCGTCAACCTAACGAGATACGATCGGATCACACCTGGACAACAAATTGCTCCGAAGTTTGTATTTCATAGCAACCTAGTAGTAATACGGCGGTCAGTTTATGTGCTAAGCGAGACTCCACTGAGTGTACGTTGAACCCTGATATATGTACCACATATACCAAGTAAGTACATGCGTAGATCACAAATACACACCTGAACAATTTAAATAATTTTCCGACTCGAGCACGGTTCCTACCATATGCGTAACAGGCCATATCAAGCTGCGTAAATAAGCATCAATGTGAGAAGGAAGAGAACGTTATCGTCATTAAGATGTAAAATGTACTCTCCCCATGCCACTGGATGTACACTCGAAACACAGGGTCAGGATCGCGTTGCAGCAGGACTGATCGATCTGTCGGAGCAACCTGAAGAACATCATGCAGGGAGAAGAATCTACGGGAAAGGCCATGTGATCAGGTTCTATTCGAATGGAAGCGATACACACCTGTGCAGCTTTCTGATACACAAGGTTGCCTGTATGTACGCGTCGGGGAGTGTTATCACGCGGATCTGCCCAAGTCTCCAACGAATTATACAATTCATGGCATTCGGAGGTGATATCCGAGCTTGAACTCTCACTCCCTGGTTCTATGACCTCCGTTCTTCTGTTTCCGCCACGAAGGTCCCGTGAGACGAAACTGGCCACCTATGAAATCATTGGCATCCACTCAGAAGTTGATCATAGACGTACTCATGCAAGTACAGGTATGAACATGCGGGAAATTCCGAATGCTTGATCGAAACACGAGATGCGGCTCCCTCACCTTTGTCCAGCCTACACGGATCATTAATTGCCTCGATTTCCAGGGTGTGGAATTCGTGTCTGTCCATCATTTATAGAATCCCGACAGAACAATCAGCTCCTTTCCGGCAGAAATGCGCCCTTCATTGACCATGAACATGAATTAATCGCAAAACAGTGACAATCACTACCTGCGATGTCCGCGAGGATCTCCAGCAGTAGACGTGCCCTGGTTTTCTCATCCGTTGTCCCCGTCTGAAAATGAGACCCACGCGAGAGCAGTGCTGACGGTGTCCCTCGGATATTGAGTAGGGTCCTTGAATCCAAGTTCTTCACCCAATTCTGGTCACCCGAGAATATCTACCCGGCCATTAGCGATGCAGTAGCTCATAATTCGATTCCCAGGACTCACGTCTATCAGCGAAATAGACATGCACGCTGCTAATGACGGATCGCTTTGAGTTCCTTGTGCAGTTGTGCAAGTAGCTGTTTGGACTTCATTCGATAGTCTAAGCATGTTGGCAGTCCGTTCCCGTGTCACACTTGATCGGGACAACAAGAATGATCACTGACTGATGACTCGCCGTGACCCCCAAAAGCGCGTTACGCAAAGCCTCAGCTGACGTATTTGTTCCTCCCGGCCGATCCAGAACAAGTGGGAGATTAGCAGCGACTATGGGATTCTCAGACGGGAAGGCCATGATGATGCTAAGGATATATCGCAATAATGGTAATGGTGAATCTTTAGAGAAAAAACAGACGGAATCATTATTATCATTGGTATCTAGGGTGGTGATCATTAGACGAATGCCCCACCAAGTTCCTCTCCTGTGTGGTGTGAAACTAAATAATATTGAGCGCCGACTGAATAATTGCAAGATGTGGAACAAGCACTTACATATGGTTCCATGGGATTTAGGGGGGGAAGCATCTGAGGCTGCGTCCAGTGCTGTGGCTGTGGCTGGTGCTGGTGCTGGTGTGTCATTGAGCGCATTTGAAGTGGATGGCTCGACGGGTGCGAATGGCCCGGAAGACGAGTGCCCGTGTGGATAGGCATAGCACCACCGTAAGTATGATCGTAGCGGGTCGACTGGTATGCAGGCATTTCGGGTATCATGGACAAAACGTTCGTTTGAGAAGAATGAAGTTGGTAAGGGTGTGGAGCGCTGTAAACTATGAGGCCCTAAGCGAGATTCGCCAAGAACGGCACTTACAGCTGTCGGCGGTCGAGTTCAGGATCTGGGCCCAATGGTGGCACAAACGACTCGCTGCAAAACACATTGAATGGATGTAGTTAAAAATGAGACCTATAGGTACCTGTGACGACGCGCTACCACAGGGGGTAGGCTGTAATCCGCTTGAAGTCGCCGTGGTGGGGTGTTATCGCGAGTCGGAGGGGTGGACGTCTCGGATATACCAGAAGACTCTGCTGTCGAGGGCCGGCCATCGACACTCTCCTTGCGCGGAGTGGCCTTTTTCCGGGTGGGCACGCCCTCGGGCCAAGTGCACTGGACAGGATGATGAGCGAGTGTCGAACATAGGCACTGGTACTTACGTCTCGTTGACCATGGGTACAGCGCATGCAGATGGGCTTGGTCTCGTCGCACTAGTGGAACGGTGTCTAGCATTGGTCGGTAGCAGGGTGTGCGTGCTCACCTTAATTTTTTTGACGCGACAAGTGAGGCACCCAGTCTTACTTCTGGTGTACTTTGGGCGCTTCCTCTGCTGGGGCTCATTGCGAGGTTGGGGTGCCACTACGTGGACATGACCACCGGCATGAGACTGGGGGTAATAACTAGCGGGGGGGATGTAGGCGTTAACAGGGGTGGACGGGCTAGAGGAAGAGGTTAGCGGGGCGGGATTGGGGGGGAGGGAGAGCACAGACTAGGCAATGCTTTCGGCCATGGGGCTCATGATGGGAGGTAGGTTTTCGGGTGGATCCTTCATTGTTTTATACTAGAATACCTCCAAGGAAGAAGCAGGGAAGGTCAAAGGGTGGAAAATGGACGGAGACGACACCATTGTGACGGACCCGGAAATCGGCCTGGATCACTAAATTCAGATCTAAGGGTCGTGTTGCGTTGTAACAGATGGCATTTTCAGTCTGCCATAACAATATTTCGTATACGGAAGGTGGGGGTTTTTTAATAAAATTTCCACACATAACTTCCACGTCAGGTTTCCTTGCGTGGTGTAAATAAGTGGGAAAAATATGCAATATTCAACACGACGTACTGCAACACGGACGAGCTCGCCGTCCTCCTCGTCCCACCCGTCCGTCCAGCGATCCTCGTACCACCCGGGGCGTATTCGTGCAAATTTGACGATCCCTGCCATAACGGGGGGAGTTCCCCTGTCAAAACGCCGCCTTGTGCTTCGGAGAACCCCCAAAACGAGCGTGATTTGGCTGGAATTTGTATAATTGATGGCGCACTTGTCCGCTTTAGGAAACCCGTCGGCGACATATCCCCCGACATGACATGTCCCTAGCCCGCCCTCAATGTCGAGATGTCAGTGTCACGTTCATGTCCGCCATTGATTCAACGCAATTGCCCCTCCCTGCATCCTCGTAACATGCGGGACTGCGGTAGACCGACAATTCAAACTCACACTCCTCGTCCGCCGTACAACTTCCTCACCTTACCGTAATCAGAAACGCGCACATGTGAATGCCGCTATCAGCACCATGGTACGCCGGTGTGACCCAGGACGCATGTAAGGTTTCACACCTCATATAGTCCACACACCCCAGGTCCCCGTACGCATCAATCGTGTTTGTTCACGTACACACACTGTCTTTTCCAGCGTGGCTTCCGTCTCCACCCTAATATCCTTAATCTCCATCCCCGCGGCATTTTATATCACTTCGTCAGGTGTTCCCGCTGGCTTGTTCTCAGTCAATCGCATCCGTTACAATCCTACTTACCCTGATTGCTCGGTCACCTGCTAGCTCAGTCACCAAAATAATCGAGGCACTGCGGCCTGTGACACGACCAATTTGATCGCCAGATGTACATCATGATTCGATCGACACCCTCGTTCTCGTCTCAAGATCTGCCACGTCTTGTGTGGCAACACATGCACTCTCAACACTGCGTTCACACATCCTTCAATCGATACGAGCAACTCGCTGCGTATGCGATAGGCTTACAAGAACGTCTGTCCGTAGACCTCGATCATCGGAAAAAGAGAGTCGTTGCCAGCAAGACCTGTTGGTCACATCATAAAAATGGCCAGCTAGAAATAGTGGATGACCGCGATGCTTTTTGATTGACATTACCTCCACCGATACTTGCCGAGCTAAGACCGAGGTCTTTCGCAGTCCAAGGTACGATTCCCGTGTGAAGTCTCTCTTGATTCTGCAAATTCAAACAATGTGTTGACACTTTCAATCCCAGAAGGTGTTCGCCCAGACTGTTTCTCAGGCAAGGGCCCCCCTTTTCGTTGCTTGTATAGCAAGATCACGTACACAACATGATATTCCCGTGTACAACCAACGGTCCGACAAGTTGATGGTAGGATTCTCTCTCTCAGGCTTTAGACTCATCAGCGCGAAGCCTCAAAAATATGTATTCTTCACTCAAAATAAACCTGGGTTTTGACAGCGTGCGTACCAAATTGTGACCCATCGTACCTCCGCCGTCTGGAGTTTGCCGGCGGTCTTTTGCCTAATAAGCACCAAGTGCCACCGTGTCGAGAACTATTGGAATAGACGGGAACGGTTTCTGATATGCAGCTGAACGTGCGAATGCCCGTTCAGCAAAACCCACATAAGGTTCTGTTTCACCACTGGGACAACTTGAATGGCGGGGTCGAATTCGGGATTTGTTCGATAACCCTGCATGAAATGCATCCCTGATCGAAGCACAGCGTTGTGGTATTCCAACGCTGTGCTTCATTCCTTTTTTTAAAAAAAGATGGAGAGAGCTTTCGTTTGTCTGTCGCTCCTTCAAATTTAGCTTCCCCCGACCTCCGTAGATCCGCTGTCAAAAGCACTATTGGACTCTACGCCGCTGTACTAGCAATTAGCCCCGTAAGCACAGGCCAGCACTGAGCGACACGTTTCAGCCGCATTAAACTCTGATTGAGTGAGTGATAGCAAAAGATGAAACATCTGTATTCATGGAAACCTGGGGAGCGGAATGCTCGAAGTGCCAGCGCAGTCACATCAGGGATCAAACAACCGATGGCGGCGGGGGATTTCAATCTGAACGGTAACTTACAGCGACGAAATAGGTGGAAGGCTGTGACTGTTGAGCAGAACCACTTCCATTTACTTCCACAAAGGCAGGGCTCGCGTGGCTGAGAACAAGATTACGAGCTCCCGTATACAGGCACCTGAGATCCAACCTCAGCGCCAGATATTCACGTCTTCTCAACCGATTTGGATAAGTCCACGGGCGATTGGGGTTGGTTCGTAACAATAACTTGAGGTTAGGACTGTAAAAGTTTGATTTCCAAGCGACGAGGGGTCGTGTGACGGTCAAAGTGCCCAAAGTGCCCCGTCCAGTTGGGCTTCAGGGCGACGCGAGGCAATCGGTCGGCAGCAAACATGAAGCACTTCTTCTTCCGGTACCTCTGCTCAAGCGATTCGAGGGATCGCGATCATCATAGTCAAGTCTAAAGGGTGTCGTCGCTTGTATCACTCGCTCGAAGTTTCGAACGCCGCCCGGCAAATGTTCGCGGGATCGCTTATGATTGCTTTCAGACGGTTTGATTTCTGAAGTGTAACCACTCTGATGGGGCTAACGAGTGCTCGTTCTACAAAAGGCTGAGTCGCAGAGCCTCTTTGTTGTCACTCACAGCCTTTTTTAAAAATCTTCTTGACAGGATCCATATTTCTTCTTGCTAGCCCCGACTGACAGATCTCGATCAGTGTTACACCTCTGACGCTGCGGCGCCGTGCACGGCGGAAACATCGATTGTCCTCTGTCCTCTGAACACGGTCTGGCACGCGAAGCCAATCTGCTTGCACATCTAGTGTAATTCGTGTGGATGGAGATACGGTCTGTCTCGGTCTGTCTTCCTTTGTCTTGCTAGTCTCGACTCACATTTACAATGGACGCTGGATTGCAAGGACAAGATGCCTACCCGCCATTTTTTTCAGCACCGTATTTGTGATGGCAGTTGAGGGAATGACGTGGATCCGATCGCTCAAATGAGAGTCGTGGGGGAACGGTGCGTAAGTCGCCGGTGTGTCGCAACTGCATTGGTACCACACTATATGAAGTAGATGCGGAAAACCACGGGCTCCATTCGTGGGGACGAGTCTTATCGTTCCTGTTTTGGAATCCCTTCGACGTCGGGCCATAGATTTCGTCCTGATACAGAACGGGACTTTTTCGTTACTGTGAGGTCAGGCTACAATAGGTTTGCCGCCATCTATAAGTCCTCCGATGATGGATGGTCTGTCGATCTTTGGAAGATCATGCTGGCCCCACAATGATGGGAACAAAACAAGGACCGGCCGCGCTTATGGGATAATTCCGATAACCCCATCCACTTGTCCCACAGGATCGATCGTGGCGATTGACCTATCAGAAATTGCGCCAACATCCCATTGGAGAGGACCAGCTGCAACGTGGTTGAGTAGCAAGACACCCTCTTTGGTTAACGCGCCAATGAATGGATGGTTGTAAATCCGCATGTTGCTTTGCGTAGGCTCTCCAACCCACAAGTACTCATCCTTGCAGTGATTTCATGTTCAGAGTGCGTCGTGGGGCTGATATATGCTAACTTGCTTGGTACAGGTGGCGAGGCACGGGGTACAGAAACGTCAGGTGGGACGTGTTCTCGATGACTTCCTTCCAGAAATATATTATTTCCCTTGAGCGGGAACGATATTTCCTGGACGATGATGTCCAGCACCCTCTGCATCATTCTTTGACACCTTCAACGACATGCCCATCTCAATCCTGAGCTTGCCATCTCGCACTCTCGTACCCTTATCTGGTGGCTCTGTGGGGTCATATGGATGGTGCGTGCTTTTAGGTGGCAGGCCATGGCGTAGGTCCAGCCCAGCCCAAGCCCACAATAAAGGCCTGGCCTGAGGTTTGATCAGGCCCAGGCCCATAACATCACTAGTGCTCGTCGTCAACATCCTTGAGGCCAGATGCGACTGGGTAGGGCACCTTACTTGTGCTATGCCTCCTCAGCTTATCCGCATTGGATCAAGAATACAAACGTAAAATCCAAGAGGTATCATGAGGAGAAGAAGACCAACGTGTTTGACTCGCGATGAGTACTGCGATGTAGGGGCACTGGGCTTGGTAACTGGTTGTGAGGAATAAAGTGTATCAGAGAGCTTGAAGAGCCTCTAGATGACATCAAGTCGTGCAAGAACAGCGGCGAAGCGTGTCGACCAATGAAGCTCAGTGAGCCACCCACTGACAAGGGGAATGGCATGCATTGATGGAACGTCTGGCCTCAAGGATGTTGACGACGAATTCAAACTGAAAACATCCAGAAAAAGGTTTGTAATTGGCTGTCCATACGCTAACACATCCATGATATTGCGATTGGGTGGGAGGCGATGTAAAAATGTATTGGTGTAAATCTTTGAGACAAAACAGAATTGGAGTAGTGATGGAATGACTAGAAGCAAATGGGTACAAGTGCGATTGCTGCACACACGACACAAAGAACTGGCGACCGAAGGAGGAGAACTATTGTTGAGAAATTTCTATGGTGTTGAAGTACGAGGACCTCGACTAGAGCCGGGTCTGGAGCTAGAGCTAAGTATCGGGACGGCGAACAGACATCAGCAAAGTATCCCAGCATGCATAGCAGAGTGTACGTACAGATTTCTGGGCTGAGTGGAACGCCATCCCCAAACTTCACGAATCCATCTTGCCATTGGAACCTCTTTCTTCATAGCGTTGATGATCCACGGGTGTGTCAACATCTCTTTTGGGGTTGGACGGAGGGTATGCTCTACGATTAAACTAAAGGGTATACAATTCGAGTGAGCGCAGGATATAAAAACGAATAGTATCCATACGTTTGTTTTATGAAGTCTTTCATCTCGTCCGGCCATCTCACATCAGCTTCATCAGCGAGCTGTGGAGGCTGAGAAAGGGGATATTAACAAGCAAAAGGTGTGGATAAGGATACGTTCTTACCTCGCCCCGAGTAATGTAGACGAGCAACTCGATTGAGGTCAAGTCCTCTGGAAATGGGTATCGATTTTTCACAAGTTCCAGAAGCGTAATGCCCGTCGACCAAACATCAGCGCGAATGCTGTATTCTTTGCCACTGATTCTCTCGGGCTGTGTGGGAGGTGAACAAGATAGAGATTCGGTGGGCATGTAAACTTACGGCCATATAAAAACTGGTGCCAGTAAAGGTGCCTGCGAGGGACTTGACAAGCTCGCCGGAAACGCCGAAATCGCATAGGCGGACTACACCTTCTCCCGTGAGGAGAATATTAGAGGGTTTAATGTCCCTGTGGATTGTTCGAAGAGAGTGGAGGTACGCGAGGCCGTGTAGGACCTGAGCTGTACGTCAAAGGATGAGCGATGGGAGACTGTGGAGAAAGCTCACGCCTTCTGCTATGCGACCTGTGACACCTTCACCGATACGTGCGCCACGTTCCTTGATGCGTTTGCTGACAGATTCCAAACTTCTACCGGCACAGTATTCCATCATGACCTTTACTTCGCTGGAAGAGGGAGACATGTAGGCGCCGTAAAACTGGATGATGTTGATGTGTTTGGAGGTGGAGGAGATGGAGAGCTCACGCTCGAGCTGCTTCAAAGGGGCTTCGCGCGTGGTGATTGTCTTTCGAGCAAGGATTCTATTTGTTCTGATATCTCTGACTTTGTGGACGGCACCACCCTGGCCCTCGCCCAATCTAGCTAGCTCTTCCAAGACGCCATCAGACCACCGCCCGAACGCCTGGAGGGTCGAGGTCTCTTCGGTGGGGGTGTATGAATCGATGGTGGCCCTATCGAAACTGGCGACGAGCTGGTCGATGGTGCTCTCGCTGATCTCGTTTGAGCCTGGGGGGTGGGCAGTCTGGATCTGGTCTGAGGGACGGACGGTAGCGCCGCCGGGGTTCTCTCCGTCTAAGCCAGGTGGGATGAGGGACGGGCCTGCATAGTACTCGCTTACGGCGCCTGGGAGGGGGAGCTGTAGTTTTGGGCGGGCGTTGGCCCTGGGCACGATGGAGGCGCCGGGGAGGAGGGGACGGGAGGGGACGGGGGAGGAGGAGAGGGTGAGTGATGCGGGCGATGGGGGACGGAGGGTAGGTGGATCTGGGGCGACTTTGCGGATGAGGAGAGGGCGAGTTTCTGGGATGGACGGGGACTGTGGGCGAGGGAGAGTTCGCGGACCGATGGGACGAGTGTGCGTTGTCGGGTGCATCGTCGTCCTCGTCTGTTCCCCCTCCTCCCGCTCTCAAATCCCTCACCCAATACGGCTCATCTCAAATCCCATTATCCACCTCCCCTTTGACTCCACACGGCAGTGTAGCCAAGTGGTTACGGCGTCACGTTTAGGTCAATCCCTCAATCCGTGATGGGTTTCCCGCGCGAGTTCGAATCTCGTCACTGTCATCATTTTTGCCTCCATTGTCCACCTCCACCTCAACAATCCTATAACAATCCTCTATGCGCAATGACCTCGAGCTCATACCTCAGCTCCTCCCCCCCATCCCCAATGAAGCCCCGACGTCGTCCCGTCCCGCTACGCCTAGATAGCGTCGGCATCGACCCATCCATCCTCGTCGGAAAGGTCCTCACCAAAATACACCGCTCATCCAAACACCCGTGCATGCAACTGCGCTTCTCAGATGATACCACCTACCAGATCCTCGTGGACGGCTACGACCCGATCCATCCGTGAGTCCCCGTGATCCTCCCCCACCAGGTCCGTATTGACGCAATGCAGCGGTCTTCCCAAAGAGCTCGAAACGGATCCCACTCTAGCGTCGCTCCTGGACCCCGTCGATGGTCAACTCCACATTGCCTTCACCATCGAGGACTGCGTTCTCATCACATTGACCGACAAGGCGTTCGACTCAAAACAGAGAGAGCAGCGATGGGACCAAAAGCACATCGGCGTGGCATTCAAGTTTCGCGAAGATCGTTCCTGGCATTGCGTCTGGGCCACCCTCGCCGACCATGAACACGGTCAATGCGTTTTCCGCAGCTACGACGACGTGTATCTCGATCAACTACAGCGTTCCCCTCGCAAACGCCGCTCCCGTCCCCCTTCCTCTCCGACGAAATCACGTTGAAATGATTTTTATGGTGTAGCAACAGACGGTGTATACACCCCAATTCTCGGACCTGTACTAACAGCTATCGTAACTCCTGTCTTCGTACTTCATCGTTTTCATCGTCGCATTTGTTTTGATTAGCATGCTAACTTGTTGACGTCCCAATACAGTAGCCATCGCACGCCACATCTCATCGATCCTTATAACCAATTGCTGTACTCTAGAATAACCATCCGACGTTTCTGGCATGCGAGCTGCGGTCGCTTCAAAGCTTCCGTGCGGCAAGCACAAGCAAATGACAATTTGATTCTTCACCGGGCCTCGCACCGACCTCCCCCCCATAATGAATACCGTTGTGGCGCTTTTCAAAGATCTGAAATGTCTGTGGCAGGTCGCTCGAATCGTAATAGACTGTTTCGCCTTGCGGCTGACTGTCTATGAGTCTTGGTTATCACGTACCTTGAACGTGTCGTGGTCAGAGTCGTCTTGACCAATCGGTGAGCAAGACGTCGGTGTCCCTCAACGCAGCTTCCAGGTGCGCTGTTGATCGTTGTCTCCGTCAATATTGCAGTTGACATTGTGTCCGATGAGTCGGTCCGTGATGCTGTTAGCGGTCTTGATCGGATGGCAGCTTGTGACTCAATTCCTTTGGGTCATGGTCATCATGCTCTCTGCGTGCCTGCGTGCGCGCGCTCATCTTCTGAACCTGATGATCTTGCCGTTGTTCGGCCTGGTCGGGCCTTGCAACCCGATGTCGCATCTGCTGACGAGCCTTTTGGTGCGTCCTCGCTGTCGAACATCCCTCGCTGAGCGGCGATTGCACGATGTCCTTTATAGTGTTCTCAACCAAGATATGCTCTCATACTTCGTGCCTTGTTTCGCTGACCCATTGGTTTTCTGGTGCTTGTGCGGCCCTGGAAGGGATGTGCATATTCCCCGTTCCTTGCATAGTGTGCTACTGATATACGCCAGGATATTTCGCGCGCATCCTGTTGGAGTACTGTGCCGTCGGATGCGAGACTGACTGTTTCAGTTCCAGTTGTCTGGCGCTGGGGTAGGGATCTTAGATGCTGTTTGGCTCGACCCCTTTTCAATTCTATGATACAAAGCTGCATTCTTGGGGTGCCGACATAATCGGCCAAAACTTTACTTGCCCTGAATGGCTGTATTGAGACTTTGCAAACGGCCGGGCCTGGGACATTCAAACGACTTTGGGGGGATACGTTTATTGCAATTATTGCTACAGTACGCAAGCTCATAATGTAGAATGCAGGATGACGATGCTGCATAAGATTGGCGAGAAATCTTTTGGGCGGGTTTTTTTATTTTATTTTAAAGTTTCATAACCAGCCAGAGTGCACGCTCCTCGTGACGCATGGGACTTTCGTAGTTCCGATGCTATGCCTTATGAGATGCGGCTTCTAGTACCATAGTAGTTGCGACCTGAACTAACCCCACCGAGCGATCACGATGCATGTGACAAGAAGAGCCAAGAAAAATCATATCGTTCGACATTGGTTCCCGTACGCTTGGTGTTCAAAAGAGGCCAATGGGATCGGTAAACAGGTCCGCGGAACCAAATGTAGAGATCGTGAGGCTGTGATGTGTCCGAGAGCGTGCCACGAAGCGGATGAAGCGTCAGCAGAATGTCTGAGGCTATGAAATAAGAAGTCTATCCCGCATGACCGAACAGGCTGGCTTAGTACTGTTGTCCAGGGTACAAATCAAGGAACAGGGAGTTGATCTTTTTCCCGTGATTGAGGGTTCTGACCAGCAAAGCAGTGTAGTTGGACCGGAGCAAGATATCAACCACGTCACAAACAAGTTGGTGCGAGGTTGCCTATTGGAGATGCTAGGTCCAGCTTTCCGGCAAGCCGTTTAGAGTCCTGGCTGTCACATGCGGAGAAAAGGCTGAAAAGGGATGAAATCCGCAACCCAGGACACGTTTCGCACACACCTCAAAGCCAGAGAGAAAGGAGAGCCCCGCAAGACAAGTTGCTTATGCGTTGGCAATGAGACTGTAGTGACACCTCAGTGTTCGAAACTGATCGACAACGGATGGAGAGTGCGCTAACACCCGAACAGGATACGCCATGTGACGACGAGATACATGATTCGGGCTGACGAAGTTTAGTACAATCAGTCAGGCCGCATCAGACACGATGCACAAGAGATAACGTATAATGCATAGGATTTTTGGTGCATTGTTGGGCGCCACAGCGAGTGCATATTTCTCATAATTAGTATGGCATTTCTGCGGTCCCAATGGTGTGCATTATGACCAATCACACCACCGTAGGTCGTTATCGCAGAGTCGAACGAATACGGCCAACACAGCGGACATACGTGGGACCCATCAATCTTTGGGATTGTTAAAGAGGAGTTATTGGTGCTGTCAAACCTTGATGAGCGCAGTGTAGGAGATGCTCCTGAGAGCCCCGCCTGACAGATGGACCCTGTAAAGTTGCGTCAACTGATCGATACTTACGGAGGTTGATAAGAGAAAATTGTGCAGTAACCACAAAGACGTACGTCTTCCCAAGCAAGGTCGTTCGGCTGGGTGGAGCATTCCCACGGACACAGTCACGTTGGCTTGGCCAACACAGCCTACTCCAAGTCCAACTTCTCCAGGGTGCATCATGGCAAGCTCAGACTCCCCTCTGCCAGCAGTACGCGTCTCATTCGCGTCGTTGACCCATCAAAACATAGGCACGGTCCGCAAGCTCAATTCGGTCCTCTTTCCCGTCAAATATAGCGACAAGTACTATCAGGACATCTTGCAGCCCGAGGTCGAGGCTTTTTGCCAGCTCAGTCCGTCTCTTCGATAAGGTGGCTGTTTTGGATCACTTTTCTCACATGATCAGGAACATTAGTTTATTTCAACGATGTCCCCGTCGGAAATATCTGCTGTAGGCTCGAGAACAAGGAGTTGTACTTGACAACCTTGGGCATCCTCGCCGTAAGTCGCCATTTCAGTCTAGATGGGTCAGATGTGCTGATAGGCCCGCCTCACAAAGCCTTATCGATCTAGAAAGCTGGGCTCTCAAGCCCTGCAGCGCATTATCAAGGCAGCATCTGCCCAGTATAAGCCCAAAATCAAGCGCATATCCCTCCACGTACAGGTCTCCAATGGGGATGCCAAGAGGTTCTACGAGGGCCATGGCTTCAGCGAAGCTGGCATTTACAAAAATTACTACAAAAAGATTACACCTCAAGATGCGTGGATATTGGAGAAAATCATCGAACACGGACCAGAACAATAGTTATGCACTCAACAAATTGTATTACATGGGCCGCCACAAAACATCTGTATGTGACAGACCTCGAACCTGAAAAAAAAATACGTATGTTCATAATTTACAGTATGTATACAAGGGTGAACATAGTTCTCGTCCATCACTGAGATGCCTCGGCGATCAAGCCGTCTCAGATTAATATGATGCTAATGAAATAGCGGTTCAAACTGGCAAGGCGGCCGGCTATCAGTTGCACAAATGTCATGTTGTTGAGAGGACTGACATGTTCGATAAGCCGCTTACGACAGCTCGTCGTCAAGATACCTCGCTTTCGTGCCCGCAGTGCTTGACCAACTGGAAGATGGTGAGCAGCGCGTTCATCCGATGACCGGAAAACAAACATGCCTGGTGCCTCTTCAACGCATCCTTGCGGGTGAAGGTCTTTCCGCATCCCCCATTGCACAAGAATGGTTTCTCCCCTGAATGCGTTTCTCTGTGACGCTTCAAATCGTGCTGTCTGTTGAATGATAATGCACACAGGTCACATGAAAATGGCCGCGAGGGCGATGCTGGATATTGTGGTTGTTGATCGCTGCGCCCATAATACGGGGAGGTCTGGTGAATGCCGGGTTGCTGATGCGGCGCGGGATACTGCTGCGATGGTACTGTGTAGTGAGGCACGGCACTTGATGCCTGATGAGCGTGGTTTGGAGGTGGATAATTTTGCCGTGGCTGATGGTATGCATTCGGGGTCGGTACTATATATTGGCTTGACACCGATGGCGGGTAATCTCCGGTGTAGTTGTTTACTCCATATTGGATGGATGGATGCACTGACGCCATATTGTGTGTAGTATGCGCCATGTTTGGATAGGCACTGCCAGCTGGCACCCCTTGGTAGGTGCTTGAGGATGCGACATAACGAGGGGGCTGTTGGGTGCCGGTTGACCATTGACTGCCGCGGTCAAGGTCGTTGGTAGGAAAAGAGTATCCACGTCGATCGGTCATGATGAAAGTTTTGGGAGTGGAAGTGTGTCGCAGGGCGCTGGAGCCCTTGGGTTCATAAGCATTTTCGGGCCCGCTGGAGCTTCATATAAACAGAGGATCGAGCAGGCAATTTGCCGGCGCCGCAGCAGGGTGAGTGCGGCACAAGCCAACATAACTGGTCGTAACTGGTTTGTGCGAGATCTCGTCAGAGTTGCCCGATCGAGTGTTGCTTCGAAAGTGCCTGATAGCGGGACCTGATCTTGGGCGTTTAGCAGAAAGTTGAGTAAGGCGACCCTGACAAGTATAAATTTTGCACTGACCGTATAACCAAAGTAAGATAGAGATGGAGTGATGGTGATGAGACGACTCTCTCATCGGTGCACTCTCTGGTAACTTTTCGTCGACCAGCCATCAAATTGGAAGCGAATCCCGATACGGTTGGAATTTTCTCAGCGAAACATCGTGGCGATGCTGGTGAAAAGCAACCATTCCGAACATTCTTGTCAGTCCTGCTGACCCCTGCTGCAACTGAGACCGGTTTCCCAAATTCCATGTGATAGCTGGCCCGAGTCTGGACGCCTGGGTCGCCCGATTGGTTCGTGTTTTTGTCTAGCATAGCCCAGCTCCGGTATGATCGAACCTTTATTTCCCTGAACTAAATCCACCCGGACCGTGCCAGCCCGCCAAGGCTTGCCTTGCGGTCACTGGTCAGGAGTCATTGCACGTTGATTGCATGCGTCTTACGGTGTGGCTTTGCCGCGTCAAGGCGGATCTTGCATGCGGCACCATACGACCACCCACCAAGGAACCGGCTGGTCAAAGGCTAGGCTCTTCATAAGGTTGCCAGCGATGTAATATGCCGTCTATCGAGCGACGCGGCCGGAAGGAGTGATAAGGTTGCGGAAAGCGCTCAGCTGTGGTGTGCCACGATTAATATTGATCACCTGTGAGCAATTCCAGGCTGTTTCCCCGATATGTCGGCCCGGATGTGTTTTTTTTTAAAAAAATATGTCGTATCCTTTCCGTCACCTTTTTTCTTTTCTTTTGGTTGCTCATCTGTTGAGAGAGAATGTCTCTGAGTGACCCAAAAAAGGACGTGTCAGTTGATCGACGCAATGACGTATGCATGTTTGATACGGCCACCTCCTCCCCGCTTTCATGTCGAAACGTACCCCATCCACCCCGTCAATCTCGGGTAGAAAAAAGGCCAAACTTGCATATGGCCAGGCCGTTTTGGATACTTATTTCCGTGGCCCTGATTCTACCAACGGTAAGCTGACTGCGACAACAGCACAATCACGGCAGATTCGCGGCGATGTGTCTTCGGGTATCGTTTCCGAAAACCCGATTGCCTCTCTTGAGACAATGAACGATCCCAGGTCGTTCCATAATTTATGGCAGGACGGACATGGGACGCAGGAAAACCCCATCCAGCTCATTCCAGGAGATATTCTCAATGCGCAGGGTTCGATGCAAGCCTCAGTACGGTCATCCTCTCACGATCGCTTTGCATCCTCCCCTGATCGTTGCGAGAACGCTACGGCATCTCTGCCGACAAGACGTCAGACAGATTTGGCTCTGGCTCTCCGTCCGACCGAGCTCGATGTCGACTACAGTCCAGTCGCAGTCGATCCATCGGCCTATCCCATCCAACAATGTCCTTGGCCAGTCGCTTCTCCAGCACCATACTCCTTCCTCGTTCACACCCTCGCAGTCTTGATAGACACTCGCTCCCGCATCGTCATCCTCGATGCGCTCACCAATACGCTGAGGTGTCTCATATTATATCATCCTCCGTCCCTGTTGCCGGCAATCTATCTCTTGTCCAATTCACTCTCCCCCGCTTATTCTCCACTCGAACTCGGCATTGGCGCCTCTGTCATCTCGGGGGCCATCCAACATGTATCCGGTCTCACAGCTGCAGCCCTCCGGAGGCTGTACAATTCCTCAGGCGACCCAGGTGATGTCGCGTTCGAGGCCAAATCAAACGTTCGCACACTTGTCACCCACCCTCCTTTACTTATCGAGACTGTATACAAATCAATGTTGAAAATCGCCCATGTCAAAGGTCAAGGAGCAGCAAGGCAAAAGCAGTCCATTGTTGAGCAACTGCTCGTCGCCGCAAGGGGAGAAGAGACACGATTTCTGGTCCGCACGCTGTCGCACAACCTGCGCGTGGGTGCTGCCCGAACGTCCATATTGACAGCGCTTGCCAGAGCTTTGATCTTGTCTCCGCCTCCAAATCCGAGCACACCCACTCCATGCGATTCATCACTGCATGTGACACCGCAGTTTCTCGCGTCAATTAAACCATCTCCATCGCCATCGGGGAAACAAAAGAAAAACATTGATCCTCAACGCAACGAGCTGCTGCTCAAGTTTGCGAACGCAGAAGCTCTCGTAAAACAGGTGTATGTCCAACATCCCAACTATGATCACATTGTCGCTGGAGCTATTGCCGGTGGACTCGATGGCCTCCCTGCGCGGGTCCCGCTCACCGTTGGTGAGGCTCCCTGCGTTCCTGACTCAGGCCCCTTAAGTAATTCTTTGAGTCAGGTATTCCTCTCCATCCCACACTGGGCTCTCCAGCTCGATCACTTGATGAGGCATATGATCGGTTGAATGAGATGCCATTCACAGCGGAGTTCAAGTATGATGGTCAGCGTGCACAGATTCATGCTGTAAAGGTAGCCAGTGGTTGTCCCTCTATCCACATTTTCTCTCGGCATCTTGAAAACATGACCGATAAAGTAAAATTTCCGTAACCTTGGGCACACAATTTGACTAATCCCATGCTCCGGTTACAGTATCCCGATGTGGTTTCGTTGGTCAGGTGCATGTTTGCAAGAGCGCCGGACCTACAGTCTTTTATTATCGATTCGGAAATCGTTGCCATAGATCCGGACGACGCCGGCCTCAGGTCTTTCCAAGAACTTTCGAACAGGGCCAGGAAGGATGTAAAGATTCGAGATATCAAGGTCCCAGTTTGTGTATTTGCCTTCGACTTGATGTATCTTGATGGCGAGGTGTGTTTTATTTCGCCATCATCTTCGTGACGTTCGGCCTTGTATAATTAGCTTTCTCCACCAGATCCTATTAGAGCGATCGCTCCGGGAAAGACGGGGTCTATTGAGAACTCGTTTCCCTGCCTTGACACCAGGGGAACCAGGGTCAGCTCACTTTGACCATGTCAACAACTGCGAAAGTGAACAAGGACGAAAACGTATCGAGGAATTTTGGAAGGAAGCCGTGGAAAGTCGTTGCGAGGGCCTCATGATCAAAGTTGGTTCTCAGATCGGTCACTATCTTGGCGCGCTCTCATTCTTGGTCAGCTCCTGGACAACGTTGGAAGTGTGGAAACTGTCACGCATCACAAGGGCAAGACTCGAAAGCGACCGTTGCCGGCTACGTATGAGCCTGGTAAGTGAAGGTTTGGCACGTCCTTCAAGTGAAGCACGGGACATTATAACTCTTCAGATAAGCGAACTTCCGCATGGCTGAAGCTCAAGAAGGATTACGTGGACGGACTTGGAGATACGCTCGACCTGGTCCCCATCGGAGCGTGGCACGGAAATGGACGCAAAGCAGGATGGTGGAGCCCCGTCCTGCTCGCAATCTGGGACTGCACACAGGAGAGGCTAATCGCCGTGTGCAAATGCATGTCCGGTAAGGTTTATTGCACCATACCTTGCGCGTTTGGAGTAATCGATTGGTCAGGGTTTTCCGACGCGTTTTACAAGGTATGACCAATTCCCCTCGGATAAGGGCATGGGCGATACCCATTCTAAACACAGGATCTCACTGAGAGATATTCCGAGGGTTCCAACAATTGTTCATGTCACCCTTTAGGGGACTGCGATACCGGAGGTGAGGGTTATCCTTGTTAGGTGGTGAACCCCTGAAAAAAAATTCACGGCTCCCGAATGTAGGCTTTAAGCCTGACATTTATTTTAGTCCTCGTGAAGTATGGGAGATCCGGGGCGCAGAGTAAGCAGATCACAATTTTTGGCCCACTTTTTCTTTTCTTTTCTTGCTAACCACTGGTGGATCAAGCATCACACTCAGTCCCGTTTCTTTGGCTGCACTTGGCGAAGTATCTTCTGCGAGAGGTCTGAGTCTGCGGTTTCCGCGCTTCGTTCGCATCAGGGAAGATAAACGTCCAGAACATGCTACCACTTCCCAACAGCTCGCTCAGATGTACCATGATCAACAAAACAGAGGTAAAGATGCCACCGGCGCCGACGATGGGGATCTCATGGACACGGACGTCGGAGTAGAGGCACAGATTGAAGCTGAATCAGACGGTTGAGCTGAAGCCGTTGTGTCATCTCGTTAGAACGTATCGGAATACACTTCGAGTCGCGAGTCGAAAAGATGCTATTGGCTGCTCTAACAAAGTGGTGGACCCTAAGGCTCAGAAAAGTGCAGAACAGTGACATTGATACTCGGTGTGTCGCAGACCACGTCCTTAACCCGCTGGCCAAAAACGGGTGATAATCGAGAGAGCTCTATGATACGCGCTATCACTAGGAAATACAGTATCGATAACGTGCTTCAACCCGCCGTTTGATAGTGCATCCTTCCAGTCACTGTCCCTTTCCCCGGGAGGCAATAACCCCTGGAGGTGAGCGTACGACACGAAGAGCGCATACTTGATCGTAAGTACTGGTGGTGCCGAAGCCGAATTCTGGGACGTGTGGTCATGACTCAACAGTTGAAAGACTTCTGAACACGTCGCGAGCGCAGGCCGCGGTGGAAGGCTGGATCCTGCCCGACCAACGTCGGTGTCCGTGATGGATGATATGGTTCCTGAGTCACGTCGCGACCCACGTCTGGGGAGAGGCCTAGGTCGGGGCTTGGTCCCTCCAGTGATAGACAGCCCAGACGACAGAAATCTCTGGCATACGATGGTTTTAAAAGTGAGAACCGGGACTGTCTTTGGCAGGCTCTCCATCAAGTTCTGGGCGATTTGGGGAGAAGAAGTATATAGGCGTGTCGTCAGCGTGGCCACAAACATGGATCCATCGAGAGATCCCGAGAGACTGAGGTTGATGAGCTGCAGGAGACCTCAATCTGTGCGTTGAATCCATCCGAGATGTCACGAAGACGCACGAGTGTCAACAGTCGAGTGGCCATCTCTCGACGCTCGCCATCTTCCTGCCTGGCCGAGTGAAAGACGATATCGAGTGGGACATCTACCTCCCATCGTGGGCCAGTACCTCCCCTCGGGGGAGGGATCTGCGACAAGAGAAGTAGCGAGAACTTTTCTGCATCGAAACAGCGGTTATTTCTGACTTTTTGCCAGCGAGTTGGATCTTACCCCCAGATTTCTGGAAATTGAACTCGTCCTTCTCAAACAGGGACAGCAGCCACTGAAGGATTGGCCATGCGTGTTCAGCGATTATTGCCGGTGTGCCACGCCCTTGGTCGAGGCCAGGGTCTTGGACGTCATAGGCACCCCTTCCGCGCTTCTTGCTCGCCTCCTGAGGCATGAGCGTTTTGCGCTGTATGAACCCTTCCTTGAGGACGGCCCAGCAATTTCTACAATCCTTGATACACAGGGACTCTCGAGCGATGACCGAGTCCTCGTCATGGCCGCTATCACTCGACGTTAACAGTAGATCGATGTCAGCGATATCATCCAATGGATATCTCGGCAGTGCTCTAAATAAAGAGCCGGGTGAATTTGTAGCAAGAAAAGATAACAAGATCCGCTGAGCAGCTTCAGATTCGACCACTGAGGGAGATAATGATGCCTTGGAAAGTGTGGGTTTCTGTTTCGTGGGGGAACCCTTGACAGGAGAGGGAGGGACCTGTTCCTGGTGGTTTATTTGATCACCCGTAGATGGGGGTGGAGGGAATAGAGCTATGTAAAGGAGTTGGCGGATGTGGTCACTGGCCAAATGCGATGGGATCGGGATCTAGAATGGCATTCTGGGAGACTTACGCAGGTGGCTTGAAGGACGAAGACCGCAATTGGTCGAGGACTGCTATACCGGCTTCGTACTGGCCCTCCTCAAAACAGGTGTCGACCAGTCCACGCTGGTATCTGGTCATTTCGCGCTCGTCATTCGAGGCAACCATCTTGATGCGGCCAGGGAGGAAGAGACGCGAGGCGCGTCGTGCTGTTGCGGAACGCGGTGCACGTGACAAATCGCAGCCCGGGCCCCGGACTGCTCCAAGTGTACTAGTAGTACTAGTACATGAATCAGATCGAGTGACACAGCAGTTTCTGCATCTTACCCAGCTTGGAGAGCGCAACGACCCAGAAGAACAGCTATGTCCTGAGAGTGACAGACTGGATGCAGAAGTCGTCGTGCAAGATTAGGTTGTGAGAAATCTTCATACAGATTCCAGAACACTTGGTCACGAATAGCACCACACAACCAAGTTCGGTTATAGAAACACATGAGGTTGAGCAAGTCGGACCTGTCTATCTCACTTCGGCCATGGTCACCGCGTTCGTGCGGGAGTTTTAGCACCACAGCCTCGTTGCATCGCGGATCGAATCCCACCTGATGGTCGCTGGACACCTCTCACCGCTCGTCGTGTCAGTCGGCCGCGACAGTCAGCGTGCTGACAAATTTAAGCTCACGGAACCATTTGAAACTTGGAACTTGGAGCCCAACGTCGCCGTCGTCGGAGCTGCCAGCACCAGTGCTAAAACAACGCAGTCGTGCCAGGTTAGTATGGTTCCTCGTTACCACCAGTTCCGATGCGACGCATCATTGATGCACGGCCCGTTCAGTGCGTTTCTCGGCAGTTGGATGTTTTGCCCTCGCCCAACAGGTCCAGTTCGTCATTTGCTAGGGCAATTTCATCGGACCATGGCCACGGCCACATACGAATCTGGATCTCGTGGGCCGGTTGAGTCCGCTATACACAACAAGGTGAGGAGGATTATGCCGATCAGCGCACCGAGAACGGCCTCCAAGCATTTCTTAGCTAACTACTCTGCTTCAACCTTCACGACTCACCATTACAAACGAATCCCACCTCCACCGCCATCATGCTGCCATGAGGGCCCAAGACGGAGGTAATGGTGAAACACGTCAGTCTCTCATTCCAGATCCTCGGCAAATAATCATCCACTCACGTGTTGCCACTGGTGGTGTGTATAGATTTCGCAGTGCAGATCATCTCAGAAGCATTCAAGGGAAAGGTATAATTCACCTTTCCCATCGCCAACACTGCAATTCACCCGAATTCTCAGACAACTTTGCAACGGCACCGAATAATTTACTCGGCGTTGTCAGACGAGCTCGCTCAAGGACTCCACGCCCTATCTCTGAAAACGTCGGCGCCAGAGGAGGTACAGCGGACGGGCTGAGTGATGTTGTGAAATATATACCCTCCTGGCTGCTTAGATTCGTCAATCATGAGAGCCCTCCTTTAATTAATACATCATCCAACCACAAATTGACCTTGCGGCCGTTGCCCTCACCGGCGTCACCGCCAGCTACAACGCAATTCTTCAGTGCTCAAGTTGTTGGGAGCCAAATAGGTCCTGTTGGCAATGCTAATCCGCAGCCATGAGAAACGTATCCTGCGTGACAGCTTCAAGCAAAGTAATTGGGTTCGTCGGAAGATACGTACAGTCTCGATACCAACTTGTATTGACTGCGGTTGATCCGCATCAGCCAATCCGGGTGTTGGCACCCCTCGGAGGTGTCATACACTTGCTCCTCCGTCTTCCCGTGTTCCTCACGCACTTTGGTATGAAATTTTCATTTCTTTTTGCGCGACTAGCTCCTCTGTTAACGTGTGGTAGGTCTATTGCCCTGTGACTATTCTCATTCACCAATGACCATTGGGAAATCGAAGATCAGCGTCGGCTCATGCACAGCAAGCAAGTCCCGGCGACGATCAATAACGGTTGCTGTTAGCACGGACATCTTGGTAACGGTGTCCATGAATCTCAATCTCTCTGCTTCCACTTTCACGCAGTGTGGTACTGAAGGCTGGACACTCTTTCATAACGACTTGTCCTATATGACTCGAACATCACGATTGGCGTGCAAATGGTCATGTTCCCACTGTATATAAACCACGAAGCTGCTTGCAGCATTTCGTCCTCCTCCAAGCTTTCTTTTATTCCAATGTCGTCTGACCGGAGAATGTATCGAGAAGAAGCACGGCCAACGCTCCCTCCCGTTCGAGACTTGTTCCGAGGTATGTCACAATGTTTGCATGAAGGGGGGGGGTTCTAGATCTGATGCTCTCCACGTAGATGAACTGGCCCGTTCACCCAGACCCCCAACGAACTTGACTCCTCCGTGGATCGTCCCCGGCCCTCGCGTCGACCAGAACTTTGAGCGATCGTTTTCTCGAGTCGAACGTCGTCACGACTGTCAATTGGATGGACCCGGCGTCCAGGTAGCACCCATTCGCTTGTTCTGTGGTACCAACTAATGTCCTCTGCAGCGTTCTCCATCTTCCGCCACCTATTATTCGCATCCCACACAGCAACGCTATGATGGACGTACTTCATCTCGTTCCTTCCCTCCCGATAATTTATCATCATCTATGAGTCAATATCATTCACCACTACCTCCTCAGTACCACGCTCGTTCTACTTCCCAGGCGGATCAACCACCCGCGTCCCACGATCAGAACACCCCACTAGGGTCCCACCTGTATTCAAATCTAGCCACACAGTCGTACAATTACTCCTATGGCACCACGAGTATGTCATCAAGAGGGTCCTATCCCGAAGGCTGCACTCGGGAGCAGTATAGAGAATCCATGACTGTACCGATCGCGTTGGAGGGAGCTCGCCAGCCTTCCGTGTCCTCGCCTTCTTCATTGAAGTACGAATGTGATTACTGTGGCAAGGGATTCACTCGACCTAGTAGTCTCAAGGTATGCACGTCACCGCATCGTCCCCAGATGTCTCTCGTCCTGAACACACGACCTTTTTTTAGATCCACTTGAACAGTCATACGGGAGAGAAACGTGAGTAGCCCTCGCCGTCGTGCCATTTCTCAAACGTCTGACCACACCATCCACCTCGATACTTGTAGCCTTTGTCTGCACTTTCGAAGGCTGTGGCCGCAGCTTCAGTGTGCTCAGTAACATGCGCCGGCACGCACGGGTACACGCTGAGGCTCTTAGTCGCCACCAGGAAGGTTCGAGTGACGAACACAGCGATAGGCAGTAGAGTGCAGGCGCTCCACTGCTCCGCGACGTTTAACGATCGGTCTTCAGCATATTGACCAAACGAAACGAAGACCACGTCTCACTTTATTATTTTATTTTATTTATTCCTCCCCCCCTCCTAACAAATCAAACTGTCTAGCAGGGAAATCAACTGTTCATGTAGCCACACCCATTCCTTTTTGCACGCATCCGTCCCTCTCACCTACCCCGAGGGGTGTATCCGATATTTCTGCAACTCTGATAGATGCTATTCACTATTTATTGACCGTGTAGTACCTCCACTTTGCATTCTGTATCCCGGGACTCTTTTATTTATTCACTCGTTCACGTATTCGACACTAACATTATTACAGTTATTTCTTTTGTGTACAAGGCTTACGAGTCTCCGTGTCGTTCGCACTCGTTCATAAACACACTGCGTATCGTCACAATAACACCGTTCACTTGCTTGGTCCGCAAAATTGCCTTCCCCCCCCCCTCCCCCCCAAAAAAAGAACGACCCAACGCATCTCGGGCACATTGCTCGGCCTTTTACGACTGCGTGCGCGCTATCCCCCCCCCCC